>CAIGRS010192521.1:0-15152 GCA_903798395.1 Fraxinus floribunda | reverse complement strand
GAAATTTTTAAGAAAATTCATATAAATATCCCTTTTACAGATGCGCTGGAACATATGCCTAACTATGCTAAATTATGAAGGAGGTGATGTCAAAGAAGAGGAAGCTGGAGGAGTATGAAACAGTGAAATTGACAAAGGAATGCAGTGCTATCTTTCAAAAAAAACACCTCAGAAGAGAAAAGATCCGGGGAGTTTCACTATCTCCAGCACCATCAACTCAAGACATATAAACCTTACAGTTCCTTATTGCTGCTTTATTCCGATATGTAAACATTAACAGAATGCAAGAGAGATAATCTAAATTTAATTCCCTTGTTTATTGTACAAAAAAACAGCTATTAACCTTCAAAGAATGAATAATTGATGACATACATCGATCAGCAGAAAGATATTATTATGAACAAAACTAAAGGAACAAAATCCCAGGGTTGAAAATAAATTATGTACAATAATTTCAAAGCCATACAACAAAATGTACAAAAACTCTCAGCCACCTTCAACGATGGTTCTCACCAAGCTTTAGAAACTCAAAACTATGCTCCTCTGCCTACTGCATCCCCACCCATAATTCAGGGAATATAATGGAACTATAGTCTGCTTTAAGGACTCAGCTACAGTCTCTTTGGATGGCATGGATGATATCTGTGCATCTAGTTAGTAAGAAAACTCGTGCCCTCGGAGAGATATATACTTCTTAACCCATATAGCAATATCCTCACAACAAGCTTGGGCTTTAGGGGTCTTGAGAAGCACGTCGAGGGTAGCAAATTCATGTACAGCATCCTTGTAATCAAGTACGGGGGCATCCACATTAACCTTTCGAAGCTCCTCAGAGTATGCGATGGCCCGATCCCGCATCCAATCATGTTCAGCCACTACTGTCAGTGTCGGTGGCATGTGCTTCAGGGGTGTCTCTCTCCCGGGGGTAAGAGGGTTAGCAGCTGGGTGGTCCAAGTTGAATTCTTCTTCGGGTAAGAAGAGTTTCCATGCAAGAATGGACATAGATTTGTCATAAAGGTAAGAATTACACATCTTAACTTCAGAACGTGTGGGTGTGCTTCCGATGAAGAAAGGATACATAAGGACTTGTGCTACCACTCTTATAGGGTCCAAAAGGTTGCCCGCCTTGACTGCATGTTGCGCCATGTGGTTGGTGATATTGGCACCGCAACTGACTCCAAGGAGAACACATCTGTTTGAAGACCCAGGCAAGTTAGTTGATTCTACTCATTAAAAATATCGTGCTATGGAACCAAATTGCAACATAACTGTTGCCTTAATTGAGCCAAATCAAAGACAATTATCCAAATCATTACTAATTGCGAGACAAGGCTACTAGTAATGTGCTCTCAACGAAAATGACATGATTTTGCAGCAAATTACAGAAGTGCAAAACCTTCCACACTTTTTGTTGAAAATGAGAGAGTCAATTAAATAAGTGATAACCACATTGAAACAGATCCAGAATCTCTAGATTACTTCCACTTCCTTTAACACATAATATGTAATGTAAGATTAAAATGCAAGCTTCAAAAATGAGAGTTAAGTCGGTGTATGAAGATGGCTGGATTATTATCAGTCCAGTCATTTCTGTTCCTTGTAAACACCATAATCCTTC
The DNA here is from genome assembly GCA_903798395.1 of Fraxinus floribunda. NCBI lineage: Eukaryota > Viridiplantae > Streptophyta > Magnoliopsida > Lamiales > Oleaceae > Fraxinus > Fraxinus floribunda. The sequence continues at coordinate 13,534 of CAIGRS010192521.1, read as the reverse complement.
ATCTTGATTTCAAAAACTAAAGCATTTTCGAAAAAAGAAGAAAAGAGAAGTTTTAATGTTAATGCTAAGGAACCAAAAACATAAAAAAGGAAAAAAAAAACACACACACACACACACACACACAAATGTCAACTGTGTGAAGCAATGGGGATTGTATACTGCGGCTATGTGAGTGGAATAGAGAGGTAGGTACAAGCATCTTTGTGTAGAAATGATGGAAATGGTGTGGAGGGGAGGGATCCGTGAAATTGGATATGGGAGACAGGAAAAGCTGGCATGGAATTAATTGCTCATAGCACAACGTTTTGATGATTGGCAACACATTTCCATGGTAATAAAACTGGAAGTTAGGGTAGAGCGCGTGAAGGTGTCAAAAATCATAACTATGTAGCTGAAGTACCACACAGTGAATGAATGAAAATAATGCAATAAAGCCAAGAACTGGTTTAGAATTCCAAGAATATTACATCATTTTCCACTTTTCCACGCATCTAAATTTCTTTCAAAACACTGTAATTGGACCTTGTTAGTTGGGAAAACAATAAAAGTCACCATTCAACTCAAACTGATTTAAGTGGTTTGAAAGTTCAAAACTGCTAATCATGATGTTTAATGGTTTAAGATTGTGAGCATGGAATCATTGACAACTGACTATACAGAAACAGGAAAAACAACCTTTTAAGGATTCTGCTTGTCCATATTTTAAAACAAGAACAACAACATGATGCTGTAAAGTAAAACTACATGTAAAGATCATACAGCAAAACCTCGGGCCGCACTCAAATCAAAGTAAAACTCTGATATCATATTCAATATACTACTATTCAAACCCACACTTCTTATTCACTGAAATTCTAAAAAACATTCAATCAAAAGCTGTTAACAGGATAAGAATTCTTTACTTGAAAACTAATCATTATAATCCGTATATAATACACGGGAGCTTAAATATGAAAGAAAGCATATACCTAGATGGGTCTCCATGAGCAGCCAACCATGGCTCAACCATGGATGAACCGAACCCATCAACAATCTGCTGCCTCCTCTCATCTCGTCCCAATGTTCCGAAACCTTCACCTTCAATCCTCCCATTCCCCAATGACCGACTGCACTCTGCCAAATTAGCCTCCTTCGCCAACCAATTCAAGACCTTCACTCCATCCTCAAACGCAGCCGGGTACCTATTCTCTGGGGCCAATCTATAGCCTACTGCCACCACCACTGCGTCGCATACTTTCGCTATTCTCCTACAAAACATGTCGTTAGCCACTGTATCATTCCCCCCACTCACCCATCCCCCTCCATGAAACTGCAATATAATGGGCAACTTCCTACAATTTCTCCCGTTCTTCTCCGGCAAATAGCCCCCATAAACAACCCCAATTTCCGAAACTTTCCCTAAATTCTTCAAATTCTTGCTCGATGGAACCCTAACCCTAAGATTCGGCACCGATTTAGGAGAACCAATCGCAGAGTCCGGTAAAAAAATCCGGATCGAAAGTGAGGTAAAAGGGTCAATATGTAGATCCTTGGTGGCGACGCCGTCCATTGAAAAGCTGGGATTTGCAGCTGCGATGCTTTCATCAGGCCTTGAAACTACCCCATGCGAGATGGAATTAGGATTAGAATTTGGGTTTTCAATTAGGGCTTGTAATTTGCGTTTGAGGAGGAACTTGAAGAGAACGCTGTACAATTTCACTGTCAAGCTCGGCATTTTGGATATACACACACAAATATACACATATATCGTTATATGTGAATATATATGTGTGCATATACAGAGATCAAAAGAGACCGATTCAATTCAAATTGTGAGAACTTCTAGAAAGAGGAGAAAAAAATGTTTGAATTTCCTGCGGATATATTTTATATATATAGACACACACACAAAAGTTCGTGTGTATGCATAATATGATGGAGAAGATGACGTCGTATGATTTTGTTCTGTAATCGGTGGTACGTCAAGCTTTGTGACTTGGACCCTAATTACAGTAACTCCAGGCTATGGGCCGGGTTCTGGATGGCCTGAAACAGAAAAATGTTCACACGTTTATTAACGTTGTACAAAACGTACCAGCTCATGGATTATCTCACCCTGTTGTGTTGTTGACTAAATTTTTAAATGAAATTGCTCAATGGCCGAACGAGACCGGTATCTTCTAGGAAACGGCTTGATAAAATTAGAAAATAAATTCGAGTTCACATTTAGACAGTTCTCAATTTTGAGATCGAGAACTAAAATTTTGATTTTCTTATCAATTTTAGTATAAGATGTTTAATTCGGTTTTTAATTTTGTATTGAAAATTAATTAAGCTAATTATAACTCTTAATTTAATAGTTTAAGCCCCCGTTTGTTTCTCATTTTTCATCCATAAAAATAAAAAATATGACCGTCATCTATCACATCAAACCATCAAATTTGAATTTCTATCTCTTGTATGAGGTCCAATAACGACTATATTTTTCATTATCATTCTACAATAATGAGAATCAAACTGAGGCTAAGCCCCTGTTTGTTTGCCATTTTAACCCCTGTTTTTAGAAGATTTTTGACCGTTAGTGGGTCAACCTGAGCCCCACTATAGAGATAAAAAGTCAAAGACAGTGATTTGAATAGGAGTCTAACGGCCCTTTTTTTTTTTTTTTTCATTTTAATGACAAACAAACTAGGCTTAGCACTACCGCTCGGCACAAAGCCTGCATTCAATTTCGTTAGTTTGGCCACTTACTAATATCTACAAGACGATGGTGAATGCGAACCTCCTCTTGTGGTAGCCAATTTGAAAATGATTTTTTTTTTTTGAACAATACGAAGAGATGTGAAGAAAGGGTTGGAGGTCGCCTTTTTTTTTTAGTTGATTGGTCACTACAAATTTACAATCTAACTACTAGAAAGATAAAGGTAACGTATTAGTTTGTCGAGAGCTAAAAGGGACTTCATGACACAAGGGTAAGTTTGCAAATAGAAAATAGGTAACTAATAATCAAGTTTATCTTGTTTTTCAAGTATATTGTTGATTAATTAAAACGATATTTGTTGATTAAGTCTCATTTTTAATAATTTTTTTGGCTGATTTTCTAATAAAACCTAAAGAAAGGGAAAAGGGGGGGGGGGTAGGTAATAGAGTAGCTCTAGGATTAACATAATCTCCTCTTCATATAACCTAGTCTAGAGTAAGGTTCATTCTAGATTATGCCTAACTTGCGATGGATGAAATAAATGTTACATTAGGTTGAGTCTGGATGAGATGACTCTTTTCGATTATATTCCAAAATTTGATAAAGAAAATTATTCAATTCTAATGAAGAGGATAATATTTATGACCTCCCAATGAGCAACAATTATTACTCTGAATCTCACGGTTCTCCCATCCATCCACACACACAAATTTTATATTGACAAGTATTGTTCATCATCAACTATCTATTATATTTATTTTGTTGTTTGTGGTATCAAACGAATTTTAGGATTGAGCACAATATACCCACAAAAAATATCGAGAAGAGCATAAAGAACTTGCTACACTTAAATTGACCTTTATTATTGATCGAGAAGTACTGGTGAAAAGTAGGTTTGGTCAGCCTACCCACTTTTATTGGTATTTAATATTTATGCTGGTCAAGTGAGTCCATACCAGAGCCAAATTACAGAGATCCAGACCCAGGTAAAGTCGGGTAAATAACACGCATCAATGAAATGCGACATATGATTTCGCTTCTTCCAAACACCGACGCCCGCTCGAGTTCAGTTGACATTTGTCTTCCTAATGCAATTTTTTCAACCGTAACGGCAGTGTTTGACTCCTCACATGGATATGGCTTGCTAAAAACCCATCAGAACATCATGATTCAAGAGCAACCCAATCAAAACTAACGGTAAAATCGAAGAAAAACCCAGTTTAGGAAATCCATTTTTCAAGGTAAAATCTTTCGCTTTAAATAATCCTTCTTGTTTCCATTTCTTGAAGTTTATTTTCTGTTCTTTTTCTTTTATTCAAAATTCATATGAAGAGGCATATTTCTTTATGTGATTTTATTGAGTCTTGGAGAGTAGCCCAATCCCCTGATTATTGTTTCTATCTTCTAATCCATGTGAATTTTACAGTTAATATGCTCCCTCTGCATGTGCTTGTTTCCAATATTAAAATCTCATTGCTCGTTTGAGGTTCAGACGGATGGAATTGCTAGTTTGAGCTTTTTAGTTCTCACTAGTTTTATCTTGGTCTTATTATAAAAGCCAATCGTATCTCTAGAACAATTATTTATTGTTTCAAATATGTAAAAATTCATGAGTTTTTTTTACTGAGTTTCAGGTCTGGTCTTAGTGAGAAGGGCGATACAGTCAATTGGGCTTCCTCGATTTTGTGTTATGAATGATGGAAATGTTAGATAATCATGGGAGAGAAGACTCTTCACCTAGTGAAGATGGAGACAAAGATGAGTTTTTCCCTGTTGAGCCCGCTGAAGTTGTAGCTGATAGTGATGATGATGCAGTTAATCAGGTGTCCACTTACTAAATTGGTTTATTTCAATCTTGTTATGTTTATATATTTGATTTCTTTTTCTCATGTTATAATTCAGTTTACTTCTCTCTGTTGGTTTAAAACTGTGGTTTTCTTCATGTATTCTTGGTAGCCTTGTCTGCAGTTATATTCAAATGCATGAACTGGAATTTTGTAATCGTGTACGTAAGTTTGGAATGCATATTAGGCCAGCCAAGACTGGAGCTTTTCTGCTGTCTATATGCAAGGCAAAGGTGACAGGTGTTTATGAACCAAAGTGCAGTTAGGGGTGTAAGGTTGGCTGCACAGCCTGTGAGGGCTGCCTATTGGCCTGCCACAGCCAGCATCACCCATCCAGTACAGAAAAAGGAGGGACTTGGGCCGGATTTACACCCTTAAGTATATACACGAGTTCATCCCTTGAAATTGTTGGCAGTTTGAACTGCATGGAATTGTAGACTGCTTGGTATCTTTCGGCGGATTGTTAATATTGAGTCATTCTAAAACTTTTCATCTAACCATTTTGGACTACAAACAAGGCACTAAATTTGTGAAAATTGTATTTCTATGTTGCTGGAACTAAGGAATAATCTTTAGATTTGGTGTTTTATCTCGAAATTCAGAATGACTGGATACTAAGAGAGCCTTCAAATGAACAGGCTAAAATAAATAAGAAATAAAGCTGTTTGGGACCAATATTTTGATTGAGTGTGTTCTATGTTACACAACTTCGCAAGATTGAAAGTCATAAAATCCAGTATGGATGAAAAAACGGTGTAGATCATGTTTGATTGCCTGTTTAAGTTGTTTTTATCCATTGAAACACCATATGATCATCCCTCTCCAGTATTAGTTGTTTGGGCAGTGCACTTCCACACTTAATTTGTCTTGCAGCTTCAACTTGTATAACTTTCATTACAGATGACTCAGAATTCAGTGTTCTTATTTTGTGAACTAACCTCGAGCTGCAGGTAGATCATGGAGATCCAACTAATGGGACTGCATTATATTCCATCCAGAATTATCCAAATGATTCAAGTGCAGCAGAAGATGGGGGAAGGGAGGATATGTTTGTTGATTGTCCAGACGAGATGGAAACTTCTGAGACTCTTCAGAGTTTTGAGGATAACAATGATATCCAGGATTCTCAATTCGAAGAATCAGATATTGGGATCAATGTCCAAAATTTGATGGCTGAGATTGAACAGTTGCGGGATATGCTTGCTGAGAAGGATAGATTTGCACAAGAACACAAGGTTCAATTGTCAATATATTATTCCACCTCGTATAAATGAATCTCTTGCATCAACATAAACTCTGTTTTCCATGCAGGAAGAAAGAGCAGAATTTACAAGAGAACTCTCTTATCTTTGTCATCAAATCAAAGCTTTAAACGAGCAACGATCTTTGCTTGGTGAAAATGGGGTTGGGTTGGTTGATCATCTTCATCAAATGGATGTTGGAGTTTTGGAAGAATATAACTTGGTATCTAGTACCTCCTTGCACGAGACAATAAGCGAGTGCTCTAAGTTCCTTGGGAATTCTTTGAATGAATATTCACAGACTGAGGGGAAAATTAGAGAACTTCATTCTACACTACATATGAAAGACCAGGAAATTGAGATTCTCAATGCAAAAGTTGCTGAGTACAACAGTTTCCTTTCTGAAGCTAACCAACTTAGAGGATGTTTGGCTGAGATTATATCAGATATCAATGTGCAAGATGAAATTGGAATTATAGTTATTGCCAGGAATAAGTTGCTTGAACTAAAAAGAAACGAGGAGTATCTTTACCAAAATCTGATGAATCTCAAAGTTGAAAACAGGAAATTGGTAGAACATATCGATAAACAGAACTTAACGGTTGAGAATGCAAATGCAGAAATTGGTAGACTAAGTGCATTAATTGAACAGGAGAAGATGAAGTGTGCTAATACTAAAGAGAAGCTCAACTTGGCCGTGACGAAAGGAAAGTCGCTAGTACAACACAGAGACTCACTAAAGCAATTATTGGCTGAGAAAACAAGTCAGCTAGAAAACTGTTTGATTGAACTGCGAGAGAAGTCGAGTGCTCTAGTGGCTGCAGAACAGTGTAAAGACTTGTTGGCATCAAGTGAAAACTTGGCTGCTTCACTCCGGGAATCTCTTGTGCAGAAGGACACAATTCTTCAGCAATGTGGAGAAATATTATCGGGGGCTGATGTAATGGAGGAATTGCAATCAATAGATTTCGTTGAGAAATTCAAATGTCTTGTAGATGAAAGGAAAACAATGAAGGCCGTGTCTCTGGAATATCATAGAATGAAAGATATCTTAACATTGTTTGATTTCCCAGAAACGGTGCTATCAAGTGAACTAGATGCCCGTGTACGTTGGCTTCTGGACTCGCTTTATCTGTCTAAAGAAGAAGCTGTAAAGTTACAACATGAAATAGCTGAAACCAAAGAATCTTCTAGCAGTGAGATTGATTGCCTAATTACTTCACTATCTGCAGTAACACAGGAGAAGAGCAATCTTCAAGCAGAGTTGGACGACTTGAGAAATAAAAATGAAACGCTGGAGAAGTTACAACATGAGGTAGTTGAAGCCAAGGAAGCTGCAAATATGGAGATTGATCACCTATCAAGATTGCTTTTGGTAGAAACAGAGGCGAAGAATTATCTTCATGTGGAGTTGGAGGATTTGAGACAGAAATTTGAAGGGGTCATTCAAAAGGAATATCGGGTTTCTTTGGAAAAGGATCAAATGGCAAGTATGTTGATGGAGGCATTTGGAATTGCAAGAGACGATCAGGAAGAAGTCTGCAAAGAGCAGTTTGACGGGACCATAATCATTGACAAATGCCTTACAAAGATGAAAGAAGAGATTAGTCGCCTTGAATCTTCTCAAGCTGGAGAGGAAATCTTTGAAAACATCCAGACTCTTCTTTATATTAGAGACCAGGAATTGAGGCTATACGAGCTAGTAGTAGGGGAAGATGGTTTAGATAGAACAAAGGTGGATCTTCTGTTAAATGAGTTGGAAAAAGTAACTCAAGAATGCAATGCACTAAAAGATGAGAAGGCCGTTTTGCAGGAAAATCTTGAACTGTTGGAGGGGAAGAGCTCTCTATTCAGAGAGAAGCTATCTATGGCAGTTAAAAAAGGCAAGGGGCTCGCTCAGGAACGGGAAAACTTGAAAGGTGCTTTGGATGAAAAGAAAAATGAAATTGATAAGTTGAAGAGTGAATTACAACAAAAAGTATTCACATTAGATGAATGTCTTGATAAAATCAGTAAATTGTTGCTTGATGTGGACCGTATTCCCAAGTTGGAGGCTGATCTTGTTGCTATGAATGAACATCGAGATGAAATTGAGCGGTTGTTATCAGAAAGAAACAGCATGTTGCAGAGAATAATGGAGTCAATTGATGGCATTATTCCTCCAGCAAATTTGGCTTTTGAAGAGCATGTAGGAAAGGTGAAATGGCTCGCTGGATATCTCAGTGAATGTGAAAATTCAAAGATGGAGGTGGAACAAGAATTGAGGAAAGTAAAGGAAGAAGCAAGTGTTTTGGTCAACAAGTTATTAGAATCCCAGATGACTACAAAGTCACTAGAAGACGGCTTATCAGTGGCGAAAAACAATGTATCTCTACTTCTAGAGGAGAAGAAAGAACTAGAAGTTGCTAAGACATATGTGGAGGATGAATTGAAAAGGGCAACAGAGGAAGCTTATTCTCAAACACTAAAGTTTGAAGAGGTTTCTGCAAATAGAAGATTAGTTGAAGATGCTTTGTTACTAGCTGAAAACAATATTTCCAAGCTCATGAATGAGAAAGATGTAGCTGTACAAAGAAGTGCTCTTGCAGAAGAAGAGCTACAGAAATTAAAAGAGGAATTTTCTATTTGTTCTAGCACGTTGGTTGGAGCTGACAAAACCATACAATGCCTAGAAGATGCATTGTCTCAGGCAAAAACGAATGTTGCAATCTTGGCTGATGAAAAGAACAAGGTACAAATTGGCAGAATTAAGTTGGACAATGAGATAAAGAAACTCAAAGATGAAGCTGATTCACAGGCTAGCAAACTTGTTGATGCCTCCTTAACTATCCAATCGCTCGAGGAAGCATTGTTAAGTGCAGAGAATAAAATGGCCAATCTTGTTAATGAAAATAAAAGTGTTGAACAAGAAATGTTAGCACTTAATTCTAAGTTGAATGTATGCATGCAAGAGTTGGCAGGAATACATGGTAGCACTGAGATCCGGTCTCTGGAGCTATCTAGTCAGCTTAGCCGTCTTCAGTCGCTTCTTAAAGATGAAACTCTAATTTCCCTACAACAACAATGTTATGAGAAGAAACTTGAGAGTCTAAAGGACATAGATCTTCTCCTTAAAGAAATGAAGGATTGTTTTCTTGAAATCGACTCAGATGTGCCGCAAAACTCTTCTGTGGTGGAGGTATCTTTTCTTGTTGAATGGACATGATATGTTGCTGTTTCTTCACTGTAATCCTGATATGCCTACTGAGACTCTCTCCCTGACCCCCTTGCCCCAAATAAAAAAGTAAATAAAAAAGAAATTTGTTAATGAAAGATTATTACAAGCATGTAATAAGATTATACTAAACTGTACAACCAGGATTTGATTCAAAGGAGACTGGAAGGAAGGAAAGACAAAAATGCAAAATTTATTTTAGATGTTCTTCTATCTCAGTTTATATGAAAGCTCATTTTTGTTGTTCTGGCATATATTTAGATACCTTTGCTTACAAAATGCATGCTCTTTCTTCTTTAATGGTTGAAATATTGAATTTTTGCACGTCTCATTACTTGCTGAACATTTTGGATTTTCAAATTATTTTGAAGTACTCTTCTGCTTTCTTCACTCCCTCCCTCCCCGTGAGTCAATGAAAATAAAAAATTTGTTGTTAATTCCATGATTCATGTAATAAAAATGGTTCTTATGACGTTCTTATTAGAGATGTTGAGTCTTTCTTAGCCGATGGTCTCATTACATTTTCCCCTTTTTGTAGGATGATTCTTCCATTTCAAATATTCTACCATCTAGCTGTGATAATATTCGTAACGTGGAGGTGGTTAATGGTGAGGTGAATGCAGCTGATGGTGAGAATCTATTGTTACATATTGGGAAGATGGTTGAAGGGTTTCATCTGAAAGACAAGATTATAGCTGATAAATTTGAAAACCTCTCTGCCTTTACGGATGAGTATAACTCAACTCTGTTGAGAAAATTATATATAACAAAAGATAGAATGATAAGCATGCTGGAGCTTATAAAATCTCTGAAACAGAGAGTGAAGGATGTGGAAACAGGCAAGCAAAGGATGGAGAATACTATAGTCTCTTTAGAAAGTAGTATGCAGAACAAATTCGAAGAAATGAAACAAACTTGTGATAGAGTGGTGGAAGAAAGGGATCTGTACAAAGATAGAATCATTCAACTGGAGGCCGATCTGGAATTACGAGAAAACCTGTTCAATGAAATGAGGCTTAAACAAGAGAATAGTGAAGCGGAAGTGGATAAATTGAAAAAAAGAGAAGCAGAACTTTCATCTCTGTATGCTACTTCATTATCAAAAGTTCAAGGTATGCAAGTGTTTCATATATTTAAACATCTTAGCTTTATGAAATTTAGCACTTGACAATTTACGGAGACATAATTTTAAGATTTTTTTTAGTACTGTCGACTGATATACAGTCAACCTAACCAAACAGGCGCGTAATGTACTGTTCTGCCTCTCATCTATTTCTTTAAAATTTGCTCCTTTTTCATGATTTGTTTTAGAAATGGAAGACTCTCTCCTAACAGTGCCTCAGATGAAAATCCTCTTTGATAAGATAAATGAGATTGAAGTGCCAGACGCCGCGTTTGCAGTTGGAGGGGTAGAGCCCCATGACACTTCTGATGTGAGAAAGCTGTTCTACATTATTGATAATTTTAATAAATCGCTGAAGATTGTAAGCTCTCTGTTTCATGAAAAAGAAGAGCTGCAGTCAACCCTTGATAAACAGGTATTTGAAATTGAAAATCTGAATAATAAAGTTAAAAAGAGTACAAAAAATGAGAAAGACTCGGAAAGGATGAAGATTGAATTGTTGGAGCTCGAATTGGGTCTGCAAAATATTGTCAGGAAGTTGGGGGACAATGAATTGATTGATGATCATAAAGTGGCTGGTGTGATATGGCTAGTACCCTTGCTTGACAAGCTGGTTATGGCCATGTTGGTGGAATCAGAAAATTTGAAATCCAAAATCGATGACCTTGGTGCCAAATTGCTTGGGTCCCAAATGTTTGTGAGTGACTTGTCAAACAAGGTTAAATTGCTTCAAGATTCTAATCAAGCTAGAATTGCTCCTTCAGAGGATGGCCACGAAAGAGGAACCTCTGAAGCTTCCTTGCCTACAAAGTCAGAGACACCAGAAATACAAGATATGGTGAAGTTCATTTTATTAAACTCTGAATCATGTTAATCGAAAAATTTCTATATATTTGTAGCATGGACACTTTAACTAGGGTAGCGTGTCCGACACGCCCTCAGGTCATTTTTTTCTTTATCAGAAATATTATATACTTTAAACTTAAAGTTATTATTAAATAACAAATATGTACTCATATTTAAAAGGTTTTAAAAAGAAAAATTAATAACAAGTATAAAATCAAATTTATACTATATAAATAAAAAAATTTAAAGAATTTAATCGACGTGTCGTGTCAATAGTTTTTTAAAAATTGCGTGTCGACGTTTTCGTGTCGGTGCATCATAGGTGGTGAGGCTGGGAAGGGGCACTATAATTACTACTTTCTAACTCTTGCAGGGATCACTTGGAAAGAGTAATGACATTTCTCCCATTCCATCTGCTGCTCATGTGCGAACTACGAGGATGAGCCCAAGTGATAATGTTGCTATCAATATTGATTCCGAGTCTGAGCGATTGGTTAACAATGAAGAAGATGATGATGATAAAGGTTAAAAAATTGATACTTATTTAGACTACAAGAACTGGAAAATTTGCATTAAACTCTTTTTTTGCAGGTCATATATTCAAGTCTCTTAATACATCCGGTCTGATTCCAAGAAATGGAAAAACAGTTGCAGATCGAATTGATGGAATTTGGTAAAATGCTATGTTTATTCTAATTTCTTTAAAAAATCTAAAATTTCCTTGGTTTTTATGTGCTTAACTTCATAACCATGAAACTGGAGAAAATAGAGAGGATTAAGATTAACTGCAGATTCATGTGTATATTTTCTTTATAATTCTCATGCTTATTTTCAACTCAGGGTTTCTGGTAGTCAAGCTTTGATGGGTCGTCCGAGGGCAAGGCTCGGTGTCATAGCTTATTGTCTCTTCTTGCATATTTGGCTACTGGGCACAATCTTGTAACAAACCCAATGACCAATCACCTTAGACTACAGCAGCTGTCTGATATAATTTCAACTTTGTAACATATAGTTCACATGATCATTCTTTCCAATTTTTCACCTTTCCTAGGTTGTCTAAAATGTATATAATTATAGCATTGAATCCAATTTGAATTGTTTGCAGCCAAATGTTAGGGATGTAGAAAATTCAGTCCCTTGTTCCTTCAGTTAAATGCTGCCATTATTTACAGATTCAGTGGAAAGAATGTGTTTTTTTTTTTTTCTTAATCTTGTATATTTCGTTTCATGTAGAATTAGCATTCATATCAATCAACTGGCATGTATGTGATACTTTTCTATATTTGTATTTTTATTTATTTTTTTATTTTCAAATAAATAATATCAAATATTCAGTTGAGGTGGGTATTATACGAACTTTCAAGATGCATTATAATAATCGATTTTGTCGTAATCTTTTGAAGGTTATGAAGTTGTGGAACCAAATTCAGAAAAGATAAATGTTTTAAATGCAATGATTGTGTCATATTTTAATAGCACTTCATTGCTAATTCATAAGCACTATGTATCAGAAAATTATTATTTCATATATTTATCTTTTTATCTTTTTTCCTATGACCAATGATAATAATTTATTAGTATTGAATTTTTACTTGAAAGCATTGTTTCACGTTACACGTTTGAGAGAGAATTAAATTAAAATTGAAGTGATTATAAGACATGGAACCTACGAATATGTGAATAATAAGTAAGTATTAGTTGTGAATTTTAAGAAATGTATGAATAAAAATTATGTTCTCCACTAAGATTTTGATGGATTTTAAAAATCTTTCTAAATTTATGTGTCCCCAATTCAGATTTTTAAGAATTTTAATGAAATTCGTTAAAATAAGTGTCCCCAATTAAGATTTTAATAAATTTCATAAAAATTCTTTAAAATTTTGGTATCCTCAATAATTAGTGAATTTATAAAAAAATTTATTAATAGAGGAATTTTAAAAGATTTTTACAAATTCTATAAGAATTTCATTAAAGGTGATGAAATTTCAAACAATCTTGCTGCATGTATCTTTCTTCATACCTCGACTTATCGAATTTACACTTGACACAATCTCATACAATATTTCACACATTTAATCTAACAATTATAAAGCTGACACATCATTAACTGTCAACCAAGTGATAAAAGAAAGTGTACAAATAACTTTATCCAATTTTATGTATTTTTAAACTTGAAATATATCCAAATCTACAAAATTCATTAGAATTTATTAATCTTTTAAAATATATCAAAATCTTACTCGATAACACCTATAAATTGTAACCACCTTACAAAAATGCTCTAATTAAAAATGAAAAACACATTGTTGGTTTGGGGAGAGAGAGAGAGACAATTAAGCCACTCCTTGGTAGTCATTTTTTCAAAACTGTTTTTTTCTCATACTCATTTTTAACTATATCTTTCTATATATAAAAAGTGTCTATCTAACGGAATTTCTTGGTTTAACGGAAAAACTAACGGAATTTCTTGATTTAACGAAAAACCTAATGGAATTTCTTGTTTTAACGAAAAATCTTTTTTCACCACCCCTCACTTTCAAAATTATAATTAAATAATAATAAAAATAAATTAGCTTTTGACAATTC
>CAIGRS010192458.1:0-14193 GCA_903798395.1 Fraxinus floribunda | reverse complement strand
GTCGAAGGCGGTAAGTACAAGTTACTACAGATTTGTGAAGGCCTTTCCATAGAGAGTGGTGTCGTTGTTATCCTTTCAAAGAGATGGATGCATGTTGATGCGAAACTCACTTCTCGCTACGAGGACGTAAACAAATTCGAATGGGAGAGAATGTCACACAGTGAGAATGCTTATCCTCCCATTCGATACGGCAATGACGTTAACAGCTAGGCTCGAGGCCTATTTTACCAACTAGCGCACTAATGATACATGATTATATACAGGTATTCTCCATTAAAATCCTAATCATAGCATGTGTGTATATTAGTTGTTCGGGCTTGCCGGCCTAATTGTTATGGGACAATGTCGTGTGTTCTTACGGAGAAAAGATTTTGGGCCACGGATTGTGTCGGAAAGCTGGTGGGACACGACGAAGGAAGCTGTGGGCAAGAAGGATGAAAAGGGTCGCGTTGCGCAATTGCATGTGTGCCTTTCAAGGAGTTTTCGAGGAGCGCACATTGCAGGGCACAATTCGATATGCGTTGAGGTGCTGCGGTTTGGAGGCCGTCCACCCGAGGAACCAATGCTCAGAGGGGCAGAGGGTGAAGGTTCGTGTCAAAGGCGGTAAGTACAAGTTACTACAGGTTTGTGAAGGCCTTTCCATAGAGAGTGGTGTCGTTGTTATCCTTTCAAAGAGATGGATGCGTGTTGATGCAAAACTCACTTCTCGATACGAGGACGTAAACAAATTCGAATGGGAGAGAATGTCACACAGTGAGAATGCTTATCCTCCCATTCGATACGGCAATGACGCTAACAGCTAGACTCGAGGCCTATTTTACCAAATAGCGCACTAATGATACATGATTATATACAGGTATTCTCCATTAAAATCCTAATCATAGCATGTGTGTATGTTAGTTGTTCGGGCTTGCCAGCCTAAGAATGAGTGGATGGAGACCTCGAGGCGTTGAACCTCGAGGTGTTGAATCTCGGGAGCCAAACCTACGATCCGTGAAAGTTGGTATCAGAGCCGAACTGCTCGAGCATGCGGTGTTATTATGGGACAATGTCATGTGTTTTTGGGGAGAAAAGATTTTGGGCCACGGATGGTGTCGACAAGCGGTGGGACACGACAAAGGAAATATGTGACGTAAAAAATGTGTGATTGCGATTAAATTTGTAATTGTGATTACAATTTGGGTCTTTGTGACTATGACATTTGTGACATTGACCTGTTATCAGATTGTTACAAATGTGACCACCTGATTTTTTAAAGTTTTTTATAAGTTTCTTAAATTTTAAAACCTTTATGTATTCTTCCCATTTTAAAACATTGTCGTAATTAAAAAGCTTAGTGGGATTCGTGTAATTATCAAAAGCTTCGAGGAGAAAAATACAATTATTGTAAACTTATCCCAGATGCATGCCACCAGTTACCAGCCTGTATTCTGTTAGGACTCGCCCCCATAATTTTGGCCATGAATCACTGATTCCAACCCCATTCACAAGATCTCCGCCTCCCACGCTACTCCCTCGATTTGGCGCTGTAAAATATGGTATTTTTTTCAATGGATTATTTTTGTTTGTTTGATTATTTTTCGATGTTTTCGTTTTTGGGGAGAGGTTTCTGATTGAATATTGAAAGTAAATCTGTAATGATTAGTTGATTGATGAATTTCTGTTTCAAATATTGTCATGGACTCGATCTGGACCCAAAATGACGTCGCAAGCTTTTCACATTTTATTATCGCATTATACTTTGCTTTTGGTTTCGTTGCTGCCAGATTCTTCCTTGATAAATTCATCTTTCGTGTAAGTTTCTCGCTATCTTCTTTGGCATATATCAGTTATTGTATAGTTATCTCAAAATTCTTATTGTAATAGCATCTGTTTGATTAGTGCAAGTGCATTTTATCCTATATTGTTAAATAACTGCAGTTTTTTTTTTTTTTTCCCTTAGTCAATATTGATCAATTCCATCTCATCCAATCTACAAAACATGCCATAAGTTCTTTTGAGATTAAGTGGGCAATAATAGAGAGCTTGCTGAGATTTTTCAGTCATAACCTGATGCGCACTTGATGAACCTATTGATTTGTGAGATAGTGATTTTAATAACAATGCACACGATTTGTTTGGAGGAAAGAATAAGAGAAGTGAGGCAAATTATCTCACAAATTTGTGTGTTTATGGCTTTTTCTTGGTTTGTGTTTTGGATGAATAATGACCTACGAATATAAAAGATAAGAATGCGAAGCATGCAGCCCTATGGAGTGCAGAACTTATGGTCAAGGTCTACCAATAAAATGTCAAGAACACAGTGCAAGACTCAGTATAAAAGAGAATAATCTCTGTATCAAGAAAATAGGATATCAAATAATCACAATCCAACTAGAATAGTTAATCTAGTGTAGAAAAAAAAAATGCAAATGAAACAACTGCAAAACCACCAGAATAAGAGAAATTAGTGAAGTAAAAAACCATGGGGTTTAAGTTCTAACAAAACTTCCTGTAAACTATTAGGATATATAGATATGGCCTTTGTGATCTATACCAGAGATGAGAGATCAACAAGCCAACAATAGGACATCAAATGGTCATAATAGGTAAAAAGAAACAATCTCACCAATTGAATTACTTTTAAAGATAAGAGTAAAAAGCTAAGCCATGTGGGCAGGGGTGGACCCACATGGGGTCATGTAAGGGTCAAATGATCCCACAAATTTTTTTTTCCCAAAGAAATAGTTGTTTAGACGGCTTTACGACCTACTTTGTTGCACTTATTATGGGATGCCAAAAGAAATCGAAGTGCTCATGGCCTAGTATTTTCGCTCGTTAATGGCGTGCGAAACGACCATTCGTAGTAAAAGTTACAACGTATCGAAGTAGGCCGTTCTAAACTAATATTTCGATAATTTCGACAATATGCTAACTTTCAAAATTCGTCGACGATTGTATACTATTCGAATCCACAAATCGTCTACGTCATCTAGAAGCACGTTTCGAGAACTTTACCATAGTCATATTGCATGGTCCAAATGGATATAAAAAATAATTAAATATGCGTCAAACGTATCTCTTAAAAAAGACGTCTATCTCATCTTTTTTTTAAAAAAAAAAATTCAATTGCTTCATTAACGTTTATTATTTTTGCACGATAAATTTTTAACATAACTTAAATCATTTTATTAGGAAATTTTACATGAAATATGATGTCAAATATTTTAGGATCGTTAGGGATTAAATGTAATTTGATTTACTTTCAAATTGCTTTTGCATCAAATTTAAATTTCATTTACTTCATAGATTAAATGTGAATTTTATTTCAATTCATTTACTTCCTACATTCAATTTGATTTACTTGCCATCACCTCAATATCTGGAAATGGTAAACGAAACTATACAAGTAGCAAAATCCCTTTAACAATATTGATAATAATATAATTATAAAACATTTTCAAAGTATCAAAATGTATATTAATTTATTTTCATTAATATTATATTTTTTTTTTCCAAAAATTACACTTTAATTTTTGACCCCACAACACAAAATGTTTGGGTCTGCCCCTGCATGTTGGGGCCTTTTCAATGCCATAGCTTCTCCAAATGGCTTGTTCCAATGCTCTGGTGACGTAAAAGAAACCAATGAGAAGTGTAAAGACAAAAGATTATGACAACAAATTTGGTCTGCAGAGTTTTTTTTTTTTTCTTTGATTAAATCTTTCCTCGCCTAATTGTTTGCTTCTACTCTAGAGGCTAGCTGTCTGTTTGCTGCGTTGTAGAACCAATCTGCCAAAAATTAATGAGGCCACAAGAGCAAAGATTGAGAAAATTTCTGAGTCTATGTGGAAGCTTACATACTATGCTTCTGTTGAATTTTGCATTTTAAGAGTTACTTACCACGAGCCATGGTTCAGAGATATAAAGGAGTACTTCAGAGGCTGGCCTAATCAAGAACTGAAGTAAGTAATACATTTGTTCAGTATTATCCTAATAATATATACAAGGATTTCCTTGTTGAATCGCTTGTCTTAGAGAAATACGGACTAGCTAGAGATTTATGTGAGGTTCAGTTTGAAAGCATTACTTGTAAATTGAGCATTAATTTGATGAGAGTCCAAGTCTTAGAATTTTCACATTCTCTGCAATCTAAATGATAGAGAACACAGGATCTTGTCCAATTGCTTGCCATGTCAGATTTTCCCCTTCTTTTCCCTTACCGGGTGGTAGGTATGGACACTTGGCAATCTGGGGTTCATACTCGTGTATATATATTCTTTTTACATATCTTTGTAGGTCTGAAAACATTTTTCCTTCCCTTTGAGCTCTGAAATTCCGTCGTCCCTTCCATAGGTAAAGGCTGGCACATGGTGTTTGGTCTCCCTTGAAATCTGTGTTATGTGCCTACGCCCTACAAAACAATGAGGTGCACTAATATTTTGTCTGAACTGTTGATTTGCTAGAATGATGTGTGGATAATTGATGCATTATGCACAATAAAAGTTAGGATGGGTTGTGGGATATCTTGGTTCTGTTGTTGACTGATTATATAAATGTTGTGTTAAAGAGATTATTCCAGTGTTTGTTAAATACTTTATTGGGAATATACCTGTACTCATTCGTTTCACTTACATGCCTGAAAGGCTGCAAAACTTCAATTTTGTATGCCTTCAATGCATCCTCATGAATTGTTATAGTTCTGTATGTCTAAAATTATCCTCTGAATTGTTTATTTCAGGCGTCCTTTAAAGTTCATTTATATGTGTCAATGTGGTTTCTACGTCTATAGCATTGCTGCCCTCCTTATCTGGGAAACACGGCGAAAGGATTTCTCTGTAATGATGTCTCATCACGTAATCACTGTTATCCTTATTGGGTACTCATATATTACAAGGTACTTTCTGCTTCATCTGCTATTTGAAAATTGTTGAGGTACTTATGATAAGAATGCAACTCGAAATAAGATAAGGTGCAGTTATAAATATTGCATGAGTTTACCTTCTTTTATATTTATTGTGTAAGAGATTCTCAGGGTGATTGGGATCACATTTCTTATAGAATAACCCCCTTAAAAAGAATGTGCACATATATTATGCGTGCTTTATTGCTTTCCCATGGATCAGTGCACATATGCCCATTTTTCACAATATGCTATCGTGGATAAGGGAAGCGCATTGAAGTGTTTTTATAGAAGTATTATTGGAAAATGTTTGTCCTTCTCAATATAATCTTTCACTTCTAAGTGCAAAAAGAAAGTTGTGAGAAAGGGAGCAAATTGGCGTGGTTTTAACTGCACAGTTCTTAGCATTTATAGAACAGAATATTCATTTCTCTGATAGTCAATTATCAAAGTGTCTGATGCGGATCACAGCCTCAGTGCACTCGTGGCCTGTTAAGACAGTTAGATGGTTCGTTGGGTTTTATTACATATTTGTTATTGCACTTTTCCTTTAATACTTGATGAACTATAAAATATACCGAAACCCGTTGAGTTATGTTTGCTCCCAATCATTCTGTTATTCTTCATCTTTGAGATTGGCTCGCAGAAGCCAATTCTCCTTCTTGGTTCAGATTTGAGCCTTGTTCTAGACTCCTATGTCAGTGTCTCAATCTTATTTCAGCTTTAGAATTAAAATACTTGGTACAATTTTTAAAAATCAATATAGCTGTCTTTTACATAGTTCGTTGAATTTCATAGAACTGCGTAAGATCCTTGGTACTCTTGATAAATATAGTAGTCATCACAGTTTGTTGGTCCTCTGTTTTGATAATTGAGAAGTCGTTCAACCTCTTTCTTTGTATTATATTTCTTGTCAAAATCCAAGCCAACTGGATAACACTTGTTCAGATTTCCTGAGAAATGAAAGGAAGATTTCAATATTTTATAAAAACATGAAGAAGTATGAACTGACACTCATCTTTGTCGTTGAAATATATTGCGCATTTCTCCTTCTTTCTCCCTTTGTGTATATTGTATATTATATGTTGGCATGTGCTATAATGTATGTGTATATGCTTTGTACGTGTAAATTACTGGCCTTCGAGGGTACAACAGTGCTCAAAGTAAGTATCACATACCTTTTAGTATATATGGAGTTTATGCGTTATATATTCATGGATAAATATGAAATACAAAATAAAAAAGTTTAGCTTAGTATTGGCTATCTAGGTATTGGTTTCAAGCTTCATCATTTTCCTAATGATTTGTTATATTACATCTCATTTATATTTCCTTTCTTTGATTACATCGCATTGCCCTTGCTAATGGTCTAATGCTGAAGATCATCAGGCAAAGTACTGCTAAGAGCAAATTCATAAATTTTTGTGGGCTTCACCAGCCAAAGGGATGAGAAATATTAAACTCTGTTGCTAACTTTTAGAGATATTTGTTTTATTACTTGATTCGAACTCTCCACTATATTTGTTGAGGTATTTTAATTGCTTTAATCAATTCGGTCCTGTACAATTTTGCCTCTGGACATTGAATGGAGTGTTAAAGACCCCTCACAGGTAGGGACTATAAGCTATGATTTTCTGTCTGCGAAAAATTAACTGGAATTTAGGACTAAACTATATTCTTTCTTTATTTTTCCTCTCAAATTCTGATTAAATAGCTTTGTTTTCATCCTACCACCTAAATCACTTACCAAAAGAGATTACTGTTAAGGGCGTCATATGAGTTATCCCACTTCTTGATATCTTACCACCATAATTCATGCTCCCACTCAAGTCGAACGATAATAAATGCAGTTAAAGATATATTTACACAACATAGTGAAGTATCATTTTACATAGGTTCTTTCGGATAGGAGCAGTTGTTCTTGCGCTGCATGATGCGAGTGATGTATTTCTGGAAGCTGCTAAAGTTTTTAAATATTCTGAGAAAGAGCTTGGAGCTAGCTTGTGCTTCGGATTATTTGCTATGTCATGGCTTGTACTAAGGCTCGTGTTCTTTCCATTTTGGGTTATACGGTCCTCAAGGTTGGCTCCATTTAATTCTTATTTCACAAATATCATATTTAATCTCTTTTCATCTAATCGATTTTCCTTGTTGCCATTCACAGCTACTACTTGTGTGAATGCTTGAACCTGTTGGAGCCATATGACATGACATTGTACTATGTCTTCAACACAATGTTATTGACCTTGTTTGTTTTCCACATTTACTGGTGGATTCTCATATCCGCGATGATCTCAAGACAGCTCAAGAATAGAGGAAAAGTTGGAGAAGATATAAGATCAGGTATGTATCTATATTTTTATTTCAACATTTATTTTTGTTGGTTTACTTGCTGTCAAAATAAGTAAAATACCTATTAGGATGTGAGGTTGCTTGTGTGCAAGTGGTTGGGAAATCTGCTTATTTTTGGCATTTGGTAACACATTGAAAAAAAAAAGACAACAACTAAAATTTATTCATTTCATCATTAAGAAAAAGTTTATCTGGTCGTAACTTTTTCCCTCCTGAAGAAATCCTTTTGTAGTTGCTAAGTTTTATCAATTTCGTCACTTTTTTTTTCTTCTTAAAAAATGCTCATATCGACATCTACCGACAATTCGCAGATTCAGAGGATGACGAGTAATTGGAAGATGATCGTACTCGGAAACTTTTTTTGACTTGTATATTCGGTTCTGGGGAATTATTGGTTGATTGAGTGTAGAGATGAAATAGGTGATTCTTTCTTTCTCTTGTGTTATACATACATAAAATTGGGTAGGAGTATATAGCTTTTAACATTGTAAATTATCTTTTCACTGTATTTATTTGTTGAAAAAAATAAAAATAAATTCTATGCTATATCTCAAACTAAAAAAAGTGGTAGGTACTAAAGAACACAAGGTGAAGCATTATTCCAAAACAATAAATAATAATTCAATAGGGTTCAGACTTCATATACAAAGACTGGGACAAGGAAAAGGAAAAGGAAAAAAATTGCAATTATTTGAAATTAATCCAAGGACTGATTCATCTTCTCATTCCAGAAGTTATAATTGGAGCTACTGTAACTCCGCGCTGTTGCCTATCCATGTTGGCTTCCCAACCTTCAATTTCATCAACCAAACATAGATATAAGTAGGTACATTTACTTATAAGTAAATGAGTAAGTTTTAAACGATTAAGTTTAAAATATTTCGACTGTAAAAACATAATATATTTTGATGGGAGATAAAAAAAAAGAAGAAAAAAAGAAGGAATTTCATACCTATTCCCATATCAAATCCACGACTATGAAGCTCTCTGTATTCTTGACAAAGTGCACATGTTTCACAGCAAAAATGCACAAGGCAATCCACACAGGGTGATTCTTCCAAGTCATATTGGCCCCTCAGTTTAGATCGATAGAAACAAGAGTATAAGCATGCAAAACCAGTCAGAAGAAGCAGTGCATATTTCGTCCCACTTTCTGCACAAGCTGCAATGTCACAACCACATAAATCATCTTAAATGAAGAGTTTGGGCTACATTTTAACGAGGTTTTGAGAAAATTGTATTTTGGAATAGTAATTTTTTGGAGAATGCGTGATTAAAAAAGAAGGAAAAATATCAGCTTATTGAAAAATGTGTGGTTGAAAAGAAGAAAGAAAAAATGTATTAAAATTAAAATGGAGCCCGCTCACGGGATTATTCTTTAAGATGATGTTCAACCAAGGGCAGACCCACATGGGGTCATGTGGGATCAAGTAACCCCACAATTTTTTATTTTTTTTAAACTAAGATTTTTTTTGTTTGAATTCTCATTTTTTACCCCAAAATGACCCCACAAATATTTTTTTTTTTTTTTGAGTTTTTTTTTTAAACTAACATTTTTTTTTAATTCTCATTTTTTACTCCAAAATGACCCACAACACAAATGCTCTCGATCCGCCCCTGTGTTCAACAATCAATAATGGAATATATCACTTTGGAAAATAGTCTAACTCGATGTTTAAGTATTGGATAATACATTGTTCTAAAAATTTGTAACGAAAGTAAAAATAGACGGTGAAATACTCTCCCATGCAATCTCACAAGGATTCCATTAGGCTGCTTGAGTCTTGACAAACAAAAAAATAGACAACAAAATTTAATATTTCTTATTCATATATGGACGGGATTTTATTTTTTTTTAAGGAAATTAAAGTGACCTAGATAGTGATCCATGGAATTTATTGGAGATCAATTTTGAAATTGATTGTCTATTTATTAGATATCAATATCGTCTCAAAGTCTGTCTATTTATCTACTACGTAGATTGTAATCTATAAAATACACTGGAGATGCTCTAAATGTACGAGAATGGCACGTGCATCTTGTGTGTGTCAAAATATATAGCTTATGTTTGGCTCATGTTTATAATTCAAATCATCTTCAACCACGTATTTTGAGAGATCCATAAATTCTAGTCACTTATATCCACCACTCTTTTTGTTTATTTATAAATGAAACCATTTATAAACACTTTGCACGCATGCTAATAGTTCAATAACGTACAATCTTGCAACTAGGCACAATATATAAACGTATAGTTATAGCTTGTTTGTTATGATGGATCAAATAATATGGTGAGTCTAAAAGAAAAATAAAGAAGCTAAAATCTTATTAATGGTAGTTTTCACTATTCGGTCTAGTAACACTAACAGTGTTGGAGGATGTTCTATATGGTATATTCGAAAAGATTTTTAACTCTTCTTCTTCTTTAATAATTTATCTTGTGTAGTATGAGTCCTTGTTATCGAACATGTCATTAGTGCTAAAAAAAATGTCAATATTGCATAAAGTTAATCGTTAATTTTTTTTTCTTTGAAATGCGACGAAATAAAAAGTAAAGGGTAACTAGATAAGAATTTTTTGAACATCTAAGGGAATATAGAGATGAAGACAGTAGATCTAGACTCCAGATATAAAGTCAACTGTTCTTTCGATTTGAATAAGTTCCTGAATCTCCTCTTGTTAAAAAAGTCGAAAAAGATCGATGACGAAGGTAGATATTAAGAATATATTAGTGTGACAAGTAACTTACGTGATGATCCCTTACTCACTATCTCAGCAATCTGTCCAAAAGTGATGCAGGGACAAAACCAAGTGATTAAACCTAGTTTACAACATAAGAAAAGGAAAAAAAAAGGTTTAGCATTTTCACTAAATAATGAAACTCTCAAATTAACTAGCAGAATTGGAATCAATACTCGTACAATTTGCAGGATCATCACAGCAGTGGCAAAGACCGGTTGACCACCTCGAAGGTACCCTTTCGGGGACTACACGGCCGGGGGAGAGTAGTGGTGGGGCATTCGGTCGTTTAGGAATGTATTCGGGAACTCCGTTGGCGGGGATGGATCCCGAATAGCCGTCAGCATGGTGGTTCCCATACATTTTGTGAAGTGATGGAAAAGAGTTGGTGTGCAGGGATAAATGTCAAAGTTTACTTGTATATATATATACACCAATCATGCTACATGTACACAGTGTGACAGATCGTCAGTTGACACAATTTCATTGAAAGTTGGATAGAAAAACAACTTCAAACCAATCAATCCAGTGTTGCCACCCCCATCACTTGCGAAATTCCTAGAAATGCAGCCTGTACAAGGAGCGCTTAATTTATTTGCACGCATGAGAGTTGGTCTCAAGGCACATGGTAACCAAGAGGAACTACCGGCAAGTTCATAAATTGAATCAAAAACTTCACATGAATCGAAGCTAGTTTTTTTTTTTTTAAATAATTTTTGGAAGACTTGAAGTAAATGGAGATATGCAAATCGGCTCAAATAATTGTTTATGTGAATCTGCATGTGTGCAGAGTTAAGAAAGACTTGTACATGTATAGCTGAGTTCAGCTTGAGCTCCCTTATGTACATAGTACATTTTATCTTCTTTTTTAATGAAACACGGCATATCTAGTGGTTTTAAAAAATTGTGCAGTTAGTCTTGAAAAATTTATTAATAATTAGCTTTAAAAATAATTTATCTTTTTGTTTCCCAAAGTTTAAAAATACTAAATTACTTATTTTAAAAGAAATTTTACCATATCAAGGTTGTGTTGCCTTTATTTCTGACTTGGTCCCTCGAGTTTCTTACCATTGCCCCTTTGAGCTTCTTCCGAAGATGTTTAAGTCGGTCGAACGTAAGCAAATTGGAGATTATTATTAAGTCATTGTTTGGTACCCATTATTTCAAAAATAAATTTTTGTCTCTCTCATTTATAATCACAGATTCTTCAATAAAAACAATATTATAATCAATATATTTTTCTGTATTCTTTAATCGCACATTTTCTATCAATCACTATTCCGAAATGTATTTTTTGGAAAAAAAAAATGTGGCTCAAACATGTTCTAATCAATATAATTAACATTTTCAGATTTCTAAAAGAACGCAAATCTCCCAAATTGATTTAACTACTAGGTAAAATATTCAATACAAAACGTTAAATTAGTCAAATATTTACATGGTTTGGTCCATTGAACATGCTATTTTGTAGGTACAAAAGAATACATAGTGAAGCATTATTGTTGACGATAGAAATCTCTTAAAACAAAATTTTCTCACTTAGTCAGAGTTTTCACCTCCTAAACTCACTGATTTTAATGTTCAAATCCGAGCAAGAAAAGAAATGACTATTTGGAAGTCGGATATTTGAATTTGCATGAGTTTTGTAGATTTTTTGGGGGCTTTGAATCATTCTAGAAAATGACAGGTGACGATCGTTTAGTAGTGGATTGATAACTAATTCTGTTATATGTTCACATTTTATTCATTTACTTTCGTGGCGTTCATTGGCATTTAAGTCACGCTTTAAACATTTACCTATGTATACTTTAGTAACGGTGCTTTTGCCAGCCTGGAAGGGAAAAGAGTTCGTCTTTCAATTGTGTGAGCCTTTTACCATTTGCGTATCGCTTACACTTGCAAACTGGGAATGAGCACGCGGAATGTATTTCTTGATTCAACAATTATTCGCAAACAATTCAATCAAGTACATAGGGTTCACACCGATACACACAGAGTCGGACCAAAAAAATTATAGAAACCGAAAAAGACACCAAATTTTGACAAGCAAAAATTGCAATTATGTAAAATGAATCCAAGAGGACCAATTCATCTTCTCATTCCAGAAGTTATAATTGGAGCTACTGTTACTCCACGTTGTTGCCTATCCATGTTGGCTTCCCAACCTTCAATTTCAAAAAATCATTTAATCAGCCCTCATACATAGATATCATGTCCAAACGAATGGATATAGAAATTCTTCCATAAGATAAATTATGCTACTAGGGCCAACTTTTTTTTAATGATCGATATTTAGGGCTTGTTTGGGAGTTTCCTTTCTCCGATTTTGATAATTTTTTGGTGGCATCATTTATTAGAGATTGAGAAAATTGGTACTTGTTAATTTCTTAGGCAACAATTTTGATTGTTTTAAAATTGGTGTTTTAATTTTGACCATCATAATTCAATCGATTATACTACGTGTACCGAACCTTTTACATAATATTTGCCCGAATTGACACACTTGTCAATTCGGTCAAAAATTATGTAAAATGTTAAGTACAAATAGATTAATTATATTTCAATAGGTTTTGACCGTTTCTCAAATTCTTTTTCAATTTTACCCCTATAAAATAGTTATTCACAACCCACATATTTTGTTCGAAACTAACCTGTAAATAATTATATATCAGCTAAAAAAATTATTTATAAGTCAAAAATTAATTTATAACTAAAAATTTACTTATAAATAAAAAAAATTATTCATAGGATGAAAATACACTTGTGTAAAATATTGTTTATAAAGTAAAAGTACTACTAGTAAGACAAAATCTAATTTATAAAATATAAAAAATATTTATAAGTAAAAATTTACTTATAACTTAAAGTCTTAATTATAAGTAAATATATCACTTCTTAAGTAAAAAAATCATATAAGAAATTATAAATTGAAAATTTTACTAAATGGCATAGATGTATATTTATTTGTCTAAAAAACTTTCAATTGTAGAACAATAAACTTTCAAACATGGATTGGACTATTATAAAAATCGTTACAAGAAACCACCCAAAATCTGTCTGATAAACATTCAAAATCGACATTTCAACAAACACCCATAATTGATACCCTAAAACTCCCAAGCAGGCCCTTAGAGTTGAGAAAGAAATCAACATAAAGAATTCCTAGATAAGGAAACAAAAGCCCTCTAAGTGAATATGATGTTTCGTTTTTCTGAAGAAAAAAAATTGGGAGAATTTGTTGACCTATGATATAATTAAGCACGGTATACAAATAAAAGTAAAATATTTTGAAGGGTATATTCATACCTATTCCCATATCAAATCCACGCTCACGCAGCTCTCTGTATTCTTGACAAAGTGCACATGTTTCACAGCAGAAATGCACAAGGCAATCCACACAAGGTGATTCTTCCAAGTCATATTGGCTCCTCAATTTTGATCGATAGAAACATGAATATAAGCAAGCAAAACCAGTCACGAGAAGCAAGGCATATTTCGTCCCACTTTCTGCACAAGCTGCAATACCACGACAATAAATCGTCTTAAATGATTTGAGTAGACTTGAAAGTCAGTCTCGTGATCATATAGGAAGACCTAAGATTCTTTCAATGTATCAATTTGGGATCTAATAGTGAAATTCGTGGGAGTAAGAAATGTCCCCTCCAAGGGCATGAGCATCAAATGTGCATGGAAAAATAGTTCGCCCACGTGTATATCATCATCAAATCAAAAAGAGATAAGAGGCAAGAGAAAATAGTGTGTACGATTTTTCTTTAGTAAACTGTTGGGTTTTTTGATATCCAATAAATTTCGAACAATAATGTTAAACTGATATTGAATAATTTTATATCGACACTTTAGTGATGGCTCGACTCGAAAATAATTTGGGGCCACTAGATGCAACTTAATTGAGTTAATGTTGCTCGTGGTTCAACACTCGTGGATGACCCAAGTTGTGGTTATTAGTTGGATGGTGATATATATATGGTTGCCCATTTAGTGAAGTTTGACCCAATTGGAATGACCTAACTTGCTATATATATCAGTATTCTAAAAGGCACGTCTAGACTGCCGCCTAGGCGTGAGACGTGGCCAAAACGTCAAGCCAAGTGAGTTAGCTTCTTATTTAGCGGTCAAAGACAATTGTTGATCGCTAAAGCACGCATTACCTTTTTTTTATTTACAATTCTTTGAAATTAAAAATTATTAAATACTAATTT
>CAIGRS010192426.1:0-13905 GCA_903798395.1 Fraxinus floribunda | reverse complement strand
TTAATTGGGTCCCACCCACCCGTGATTGGGACCTTTTCATAACTCACCAGTGGGCCACAAGTTTAAACAGAAGACATAAATGGCGTAAACCAAAACTCGCCCTGTTTTTCTAACTTTGACAATGCATTTATTACGAGGGTGTTTGGTGTGAATTAAAATAAGATTTTTAGTGAATTGTGATAAAAAAATTTAAAATGTGCAGTTAAAAAAGTCTAGGACTCATGAAAGATGTGATTAATATTAATTGTTTGACTTTGACTTTGACTTTGACTTAAATTAAAATCAGATTTTAATCCGACTCCAACAGACTCTATATATAATAATTCAATTTTTAATAGTGGCATAATTAGCAAAAAAATAAAAAAGGATGATTAGATGGCATTTTAGTCTTTAACTTTCGTAATTCATCGACCTATTGGATCCCACTTATATAATAAAAGTCAATAATAATGACTAATTTTTCAATTTTAATCTGAACACGCAATAAGTAAGGAAATTTTTTTAAATTTTATTTTTAATTATTTTATATAAGAACAAGGTTTGAAAAAGGGGTTTTTAAAAAACGGGGGCAAACATATAGAGATTATGGTCTGTAGTGTGTGTTTCTGTCTCCCTGGCTATAGCTCTGAGAAAAGAGCATAAAACTGGCTATCCTCCTCGTTTTCTCTCTTGGGTTCTCCATTTTCCTTCTTTCTAAATCTACTTTCTGAGATTAATTGAAATTTTTCTTTGCTTAAAATTGGGGTTTTTAAGTATAGATGATTTCTGGGCATCTCATAAATAGCTTAAATATATCTTTAGTTTTGGGAAATTCCATGTTCTGATTTTTGAGGTAACTCTTCTACCTTTGTTTAGATGCTTTTTTCTTTGTTCTCTGTGCTTCTTGAACTAATTTTTTCCTGAATTTAGTTCGTTGTTTAATTGGACTTGACAATTAAAATGTTTATAGTGTTAATGTTTAGAGTGTTAATTTTAATTTGGTTATATGTTATTTGGTGTGATAGCGAAGCTTCTTTCATTTTGGGATTAAAATATGTATAAAGTTTAAATATTCTATCGATTCTTGTTAGTATTCCTTATTTTCTGTGGTAATTTCTATTGTAGTTTCTGGGGTTCTTTCTGTTCTGTGATTACATATATTTATGGAAGTCAGAAACTTGAAATTGATTGCTTTGGTTTATTTTTATTTTTTTCCAGAATTACGGGTCGGAATTTCTGGGATAATCTCTAACTATGAAGAACTGCAATAAGCTACGGCCGTTTTCGATCGTCAATTTTCTGTCACTGGCTTGTTTGATTGATGTGATAGCAGTCGATTATGCACCAACGGACAAGATTCTGTTAAACTGTGGTGGCCCCCCGGAAGCCACGGATAATGATGGCCGGAAATGGGAATCGGATATCGGTTCAAAGTTTGCACTGTCGAGCTCCAAGTCCTCAACTTCCCCAGCTGCCATCCAACAACCCTTTGTACCTGAAGTACCATACATGACTGCTCGAATTTTCCAATCCGACTTCACCTATACTTTCCCGGTGGCATCAGGGCGTAAATTTATCCGTTTGTATTTCTACCCAGCATCATATAATGGACTAGATGCCTCCAATGGCATCTTCTCAGTGATTTCGGGGTCGTATACTCTTTTGAGAAACTTCAGTGCTGCACAAACTGCTAAAGATATGAACTATAATATTATGATGAAGGAGTTTTCTGTAAATGTCCATTCCGAAGTGTTGAATGTAACTTTCACACCATCGGCTAATATTTCTAACTCATATGCATTTGTGAATGGGATTGAGGTTGTTTCGCATCCGGATATTTACAGTACAGATGGGACTGTCATGGTTTTGGGTCGGTCCACTGGATTCAATATTGACAACAGTACTGCACTTGAGAATGTTTATAGGCTGAATGTGGGCGGAAGTGAGATTTCACCCACTGGTGACACAGGCCTTTTCAGATCGTGGAAGGACGATATAACTTACATATTTAGTGCTGGGAAAGGGGTTACAGAAACTAATGATCCCGACGTTACGTTCAATTACCCTTCAGGAATATCAAGCTATATCGCCCCACTCGATGTCTACAAAAATCTGAGATCAATGGGTCCAAATGCTTCGGTTAACCAAAATTATAATCTCACTTGGGACTTCATTGTTGATTCGGGCTTCTTTTATCTTGTTAGACTCCATTTTTGTGAGGTAACAGATGTTATCACTAAACTGAATCAGAGAGTGTTCAAAATTTTCCTTAATAATCAGACTGCAGAGAAAGAGGCAGACGTGATAGGCTGGGCAGGAAGCAATGGTGTTCCCATTTACAGGGATTACGTGGTGCAAGTTCCTAGTGGGCCCCCCCTGCAAATTCTTTGGCTTGCCCTGCATCCTTCTATGGAATCGAGGCCACTGTATTATGATGCAATCTTGAACGGTGTTGAAATATTCAAAGTAAATGATACTAGAGGTAATCTTGCAGGTATCAGTCCAAGTCCACTTCTAGAACCCAAAGGAGATGACTCATCAGCTAGATCATCGTCTTGGTCAGGTCAATCAAATCACAAAGCCATTATTGGAGGAGTTGGAGGTGCAATTGCTGCAGTCCTTCTTGTTGGTTTATTTGTTTGTTTTGTCTCAAGAAGTTGGAAGAACAAAAAGGATTCTAGTACGAGTGATGGGTGGCTCCCTTTACCTTTGTATGGAAATTCACATTTTTCGGGTTCTGCAAAGACAACCACTACTGGAAGCATTGCGTCCTCCCTACCAGTAAAACTTTGTCGCCACTTCTCAATAGCTGAAATCAAGGCTGCCACCAAGAACTTTGATGAGGCTCTCCTCCTTGGGGTAGGAGGGTTCGGAAAAGTATACCGTGGAGAAATTGATGGCGGAACCAAAGTGGCAATTAAGCGTGGGAACCCACTCTCAGAACAAGGTGTGCACGAATTCCAAACTGAGATCGAAATGCTTTCAAAACTTCGCCACCTGCACCTTGTTTCACTAATCGGACATTGTGAAGAGAATTGTGAGATGATCCTTGTGTACGATTACATGGCTTATGGAACTCTTCGTGAGCATCTGTACGAGACACAGAATCCTCCATTGCCGTGGAAGCAGAGACTCGAGATTTGCATTGGTGCTGCTCGTGGTTTGCACTATCTACACACTGGTGCAAAGAACACTATTATTCATCGCGATGTCAAGACAACTAATATTCTTTTGGATGAGAAGTGGGTGGCAAAGGTTTCGGATTTTGGCTTGTCAAAAACAGGTCCTTCATTGAATCACACTCATGTCAGCACTTTGGTTAAGGGTAGTTTTGGTTATCTTGATCCTGAGTACTTCAGACGCCAGCAATTGACTGAAAAATCCGATGTCTACTCATATGGTGTTGTACTTTTCGAGATATTGTGTGCTCGGCCAGCTCTAAACCCAACACTTCCGAAGGAGCAAGTTAGCTTGGCAGAGTTTGCTCTGCATTGCCATAACAATGGCATTCTTGACCAGATTATAGATCCATACCTGAAGGGTACGATTGCACCCGAGTGCTTTAAGAAATTTGCTGAAACAGCGGTGAAGTGTTTATCAGATGTTGGGACGGAGAGGCCCTCTATGGGTGATGTGCTTTGGAACCTTGAGTTTGCTTTGAAACTTCAAGAAAGCGCAGACGAGTGGCAAGGGTATCGGAGAACTGAATACTGAAGAGGGTCCATCTAACGTCACATGTAAAGAGAAGGATCCTGATGCATCCTCAGGTCTTGATGGCAATATAACAGATTCAAAAAGCAGTGGAATGTCCTTGAGCATTGGTAGTTGGAGCCTTGCCAGTGACGACTCAAATGGTTTGACACCCATTACCGTGTTTTCACAGATATGAACCCTAAAGGAAGGTGATATCTGAACGTTTTTCACTCTGGTACACTTCTATTAAGTCTATTAACCACTGGATGATAATTTTTCATTTTACAATAATACTCTAAAGGTGAAATTTATTCATTGTCCCTATCTATTACTGATGAAGAGAGATGTTCATTTGACAGTTTGAACAATAGTCTGAATTGATAGTTTTGATCTATTCGTTGTTTCCGTGACATGTTCTATCAAGATCGCTTTACTCCTGTTGAAGGGTCTATGCAATCACCAACATGGATAGGCGATAACTGGTCATTGGACAGAAGAAGAATAATAAAATTAACAATTCTGGAAATAAAAAATATAGCTCCTAACTCAACCCAAAAATGAAATTCAACAGACACTGGTGATTTGAACATTTACGTGCAACATAAGGGTATCTGAAGCACAACCACACATTACTTACTAGCAATCTGTAAATACCGCATTAACAGCCACTCACGGGGGTTAAAAAAAACACCCTTCAAGAACGAAATCTCGCCATCATAGAGTGCTATTTCTGGTACGATAAAGCAGAATCTTGAATGGATATAATCTTCTTCTGCAGCTCTGGTTTATTGGCTACGACAAGTTTGTCAATTTTGCTGTCCATCTTTTAGAACGAAGAGGGTTGGAGTTGCTTTGATGTCCCATGATGTACTAAATTCCTAAAAGAATGAACCAGTTAAATACAGTCAACTTCTATTTTTGACAACCGTTTTGCAATATTGAGGGTTCACGGACGGCTTTAAATAAGCCTTCAAGAAATGGTTGAAATGTATATAGTGTAACTTTAAGCAGTTCGCGTTTTTCACTGCCACTGTACTTACAGTTAGCACTCAAATTCAACTTTGATTGCTATTACTTTGAAGATGATAAATCAATTAACGTCACATCACCGATTATTAATAGTAATACTCTTAGTTAATAGGTGAAATGACTTCAGACAACTGTTTCATCACGTCAATCAACAGAGGACAACAAACCTAATCCTCTAGGCCACGTCTGGTTGAGATCTTGGAACACCCAATCCCATGGCCTTGAAACATTCCCCTTATTCCACTGTATCTAATAAGCTCCTCCCCATCACTTTCAATACCAATATAAAATTCTCTAGTTGAAAGCTGCCTAAACCACCACCATATTGATTTGGCTATAGCCTTCTTTGGTCCATTCCACGGAGCCCCCAAAATCCACTATCTGAATCTCTCAAGATAATTCAACGCTCTTGTCCTGATTTTGGATTATAAAAGACCTTAATACGTAGGGTTGTCAATGGGCCGAGCCGGCCGGATAAAAGACCTTAATACGTAGGGTTGTCAATGGACCGAGCCGGCCGGATTATAAAAGACCTTAATACGTAGGGTTGTCAATGGGCCGAGTCGGGCCGCCTCGGCCCTTAAAGCCACGAGCTCGGCTCGGCTCGTGGATCATCAAATTTTTTTTATTTTTTATTTTTGCTTTTCTTAATTTTTTTTTAATGTTTTTTCACAAGCCCACGAGCCGAGCCGAGCTCGGCTTGTCTACGAACGGGTCCGCTAGGTTCAAGCTCGTGCTCGTCTTTTGACGAGCCCGAGCGGTCCGTGAATCGCTACAGTACGAACCGAGCGAACGAGCCGACGAGCTACTCGGCTCGATTGCCACCTCTATTAATACGGTGTCTTCAGAGACCGAATAGACCAGGCTGCCGCAGTCACTTGTACCGATGACTAATTGGAATGTCAAAACATTGTTTCCACATACACCTTGAGAGTTCATTTTGGCCCATGGCACAATTTGAATCTCAATCATAAAATTCAAGCAGCAGCCTTTCATAGAAGAAACCTGAACCCTTTCTAGGGGGTCACTGGCCTCCATTTCTCACTTTGAGCATCTTTCTCTCTTCCAAGACAAATATAACCACTTTCTAATCTATGATATCGGAAAATGGGTACTCAAAAATAGACAAATTTGCACGGATATAGTAGTCTGAAGTGAAGCACTCTTCCCAAAGTAACATTGATACGAGTATCACTAGTTAGAACAACCTCCAACGAAGATAAGATTCTCATTCTAGAATACATGCAACATCAAAGTTCACGCAATAACATGCATTACACAGATCCAAATCCATAACACATTCCATTTTGTCCCCCATCAAAATGGTCTACAAGATTTATATTATGTTTCTGATACAGCAATCTACTCGAAGTAACCAACTGTCATCCCATGGCATACTTCTGTGTCCAGCTACGGGCTGTGGTCTCGTACTTGGCCCTGTCAACCTTGTACATGTGGGCAATCTCAGGAACGAGGGGGTCATCAGGATTTGGGTCAGTCAGCAGTGAGCAAATAGAAAGCAGTACCTGTTTGACAGGAGTAAAATTAGTGATACAACAATTGTGCCAAGGTATGAACCCATTTACCCAACCAACCCGAGTGAAAGAGAAAAAATAAAAAACATCACAATTGTACAAATGACCAATTATAACCACAACAATTTACTGCTCAAAACAATAAAACTTTCATGCAAACAGCGAAGTATCAGAAGGGTATAGGGGTGTCCTGCCGTCAACCCAAAAGGTTGAACCGAACAGTATCTTTTTAGCTTCTTTTTGTACCTTTTAGTACTATGACTATCCAGTAATGTCCAATTCTGGCTACCAAACATGCCATGGGGTATACATATCAAAGAAATATTATAAATTCGCACAACCTAAGAGCCAACCTAAAACTGGGAACAAAGCTTCTTTTCCCCATTACATTTGTTAGCTTTCATTTCATTTTTTGATCTAGTGCACGTGCTGGTAGTTGCATGCACATAGTAAAGCTTTTCCGACATGCTATGTCTGTCAATAAAACTGAGCAAAGAAATTTCATGTGGCGCACCTGAGGATGTTTGGGATTTGAGTAAGTTTACAAACTCTGGCATCTTAAACAACGAGGGGAGCATGCAAAGGGAGTACAATATTGAATTCGATCTAGCCTTCTAATATTATTATATAGATATTCAACTTAGCATACAACATGCATTCCATGTCACATAAATAGATGCAAGGTTTTAAAAGGCGTAACTAAGTACCAATGCGATTTTTTTTTATGAGACGGCGTAAGCCTCGAGGCGGATTGAGGCACAAGCCTCACAAAAAACAACAAATCAAAGTAAAAGAATTATAAAATAATATTAAAAAATCAATGTTGGAGCATATAGTAAATATGATAAATAATTATTAACATATTGAGATATAGTCCATCTAAAGAAAGAAGATGTTTAGCCAAAAAAAAAGCAGCAGCTTAAACTAAAAAAAAAAAAAAAATGACCTCATTTTATTGTTTTGTTTAGCCCAAAATGCCTTTTTAAATGAACTATTTTCTTTTTTAAGAAGAGCCCTTTCTGATTTCTTTTCAAAAAATTGAAAAATCAAATTTTAAATGAGGCGCACGTCTCATGCTCCATGAGGCGTGCGCCTCAGATTTAGAAGCGTGAGCCTTATATTTTTAGCCTCAAAAATACTGCTTCAAGGCATACTACATGCGCCTCACAGTGAGGTGGCCTCACTACTGCCTTTTTAAACCATGAATAGATGGGAATCACCACTACTAATACCCAATTTTTACGGACTGACTTTGTAACGAGTAACGACACTGTACAAGGATGAAGTTGAAAAACATACTCAATGCGAAAAGCAAAGCATAGATATGAACTTCAAATACATAAAAGACAATCATAAATATGCAGTCAAAAAAATACAATCAATTAAGAAAACATTTCCGATCCCAGATATCATTTTTCAGCCATTAAAATACAATCACATTGTATTTGTTCATTAAATTAGTTAGGTACATGTTTTTGCCTAATAACTAAGGCTTAAGCTACATATTTTTGCCTATTACATACATGAAATCTAATGACACCGTATCTTTCTTAATATTGAAAAATGAGCAGACTAACATGGTTCAAAAGACTAGCCACTGTATCAGCAAGCAAGATTAAGATAAGCACAGACCTTAGAGATGGTAAGGGCTGGGCTCCATTGTTCTTTGAGAATATCAAGACAAATGCTTCCATTGCTATTGATATTTGGATGGAAAACCTTGGTCTTAAATGCAACCTGAAAACAAAGATAAATTTGCTAAGAATGCATGAATGACCCATACTAGGATCAAAAGTAAATTATAAAGTAAACATGCTTTATGTAAGCACATAACCAACTAGGACTTCACAGCTGCACGGGTACTCAATAAGATAGCTACCTATGCCTTGAAAGGAAAATGAGAATGTCTTCAATAAATAAATCAAACTCAGGAAACTGAAGGAAGCAACTAACATCTACTTGGCGCTGAACATTGCCAACTTTCGCAGAAATTCAAGCGTATCTAATACCAAAAACAATGGAGCATCTAACCAGCTCTGGAAAGATAATTACAAAGTAAACCATGTATGTACTTCCTTCATTCCACCAACACAAAACTTCAATAAAACCGTATCAATGATATTACTTACTCCTATTCTTTAAATAGCTTTCCAATAAAAGATAGCAGCAACATCCACTTAAACATCTTGAATAAATCAGATGGATTCAGGGTCAAGCAGCTTTATAGGAGAAAAGGTAACAACTTACTTAATTAGCTAGAACACTAATTAAAAATGCCAACTACCAGTCTAGTAACATTCCTTCCATTTGAGAACCAGTGCTTGGCACTACACAGCAAGACAACACCAAAGAACATTTTGGTAACAATTTGACATTATGCACATTGGTCAGCTCAATTCATGATAGAATCATAAAAAACTTGGCAGTCCATCAGCTCTAGTAGATAAATTGGCAAGAAAAAATATTTTAGAAAAACGAAGTGCTCAAAAACAACCTTAGGGGGCTTGAAAGGATAATCTGGAGGGAAGTGAATTGTAACTAGAAATACACCTCCTGCATATGGGCTATCAGCAGGTCCCATTATGGTCGCTTGCCAGTGGAACATATCTTCAGCTACAGGTCCTGCCACAAATGAAATCCACCCTTGTCTTATTAGAAGATGAAGTGTACCTTCACTGCATTCTTAAAAAAATAAATCCTACCGTACAACAAAGCAAGTACTGTCATTATCTTAATTAGCATCAACCTTCTGCTTAGATTGACAGAAAACAATAAAAAATGGCTATTTAACTAACAGCGTATAGTTGCTAATGTTAGCTAACACCCCCAAGGAAGCTGTGGACATTAAATGTGAACAAATGTAACATTATAATAAAGTAATACTTAAAAAACTTTATAGTCAATACTATTAAATTCAAAACTCCAATCACTGCCTGCTCTATTCGAGCCCAAGTAAAATTGTACATTTGACACTTTTCCATCTCTCATATTGATTCCGCTACAAGCATAATACTCTTGCAGGCATAAACTAAGAAAAGATTAAACTGAATAAAGCATAACCACGTGTGGTAAAGAAAGCAATGATACCAGCACTGCAAGAAGTAGGAGGGTCTTTCTGCAGATCCTTCAGTTCCTTCAAGATACGCTTCGACGCCATCACCTACCAAATTAATAACCTTTCCCCCAAAATAAATACCTGCAAAAATTCAAGCAGAATTGTCAGTGACAAAAAGAACAACATCGTCTTACAACAAACAAGCAAAAAAAAAAAAAAAACAGTGCTCAATGATATTCCAAGGTCTAAATCACCATTTGAAAAAAGAAGCTCATACAATTGATCTATGATTACTAAGAAAAGCCTAAATAAAAGGGTGGGAGTAGAAAAGGCTGGTAGATAAGCAGATCCATACCAGATTGATTGATTGATTGAACGAGAGGGCCGAGCGGAGAAGCCAAACGTCGTCGTCCCCGTCCCGAACCCCCTCTGTTGATCACTCTTATCGCACGATTTCAAACGGAAGTGGAAGACGGGTTCCTTAGCAAATATACGCATACGCCCTTCATGTTCTTTCCCGTTTCTGCCCTTATGACTTTTCTGTAATGCCGCGTTTCCTGATAAGATCGAAACGAAAATTCTGGGATTGATTTTCTGAGAAGTGGTTTGTTTTTGAAAACAAAATTGTGGTTGAAATATGTGGTTGAAAAAGAAGGAAAAGTTATTGATGTGATGAAAAATATTATTTTATTGGAGAATGTGTGTTTGAAAATGAGTAGAAGAATGAGAATGAAAAAAATAATGTGGCCCAAACAGGTTTTTGGTTGATGTGATGGGGCATATGTGGTTGAAAAAGAAAGAAAAGTTATTGATGTGATGGAAAATATTATTTTATTGAAGAATGTGTGGTTGAAAATGAGTAGAAGAATGAGAATGAAAAAAATAATGTGGCCCAAACAGGGGCTCATTCTTTCAATAAAATAATTTTACACATAAATTCAATTTTTTTTTTCTATTTTGAAATCACACATTCTCCAAACAATTGTGGGTCATGCTACGAGTACAAGCCGCCCCTCCAATAGGGGGCCGCCACTTGACCATTTTGGACACTATTTTATACCCCATTTTGTACACCAAGAATTATCCAACAATTGTTATTACAACATTCATTTTTGGACTTTGCTATTCGTACACGAGAGTTTACACCCCTTTTTACTCGGTCCCACCTGCTCCCTTCACAATAGGAGGGCCACGATTATTTTATTTATCGTGGATCCTCCCCTTATGTGAGGGGATTGTAATCGGGGGTGTAAACCCCGTGTACGAATAGATTAATCCTTCAATTTTTAACCAAAAAAAAAAAAAAAAAGAGGTTGATAAGTTATGAATTTCATGTAATGTGTGGTTAAAATCAATTGTTAACTTAAATTTCAATCTTTATCAATTTTTTTTAACTAAATCAAACCGAAAATTTATGCAATAGGATTATTGCAGTTCAACCCTCCTCTGAACACGAGCATACACGTTTAGTGTCATTGTCTCATCAAAAACCCTTTTGAGCAGCATGTACGCTCTTGGCGCAAATTATTGGAGCAAAGGAAAACAAGCGAAAAAAAAACTATTTGTCAGAATACCCGAGTCTTGGACAAAAGAAAGATTGCCTATGTAATATATTTATTTTGCACAAAAACTAATCAGATTACAGGGAAAGAAAAGGGGGTGGACAAAACAAAATGGCAAAGCAAAGAAAACAATCACTAATAACCCCATAGCAGGCCCAATCAGTGCTGTATACGGCCATTACTCCATAGAACATGTTTGCCAATTGCACAGTATACTCCAAGACTTGCTTTGAGCACTCTAATTTTTTCAAAGTAACAATGCCACAAGCACGAACTTACCAGATAAGAAGTAGAGCACATCACGAATGAAGGGATGAGATGACCACCACACAATCTCACAAACTTCAGAACTACACAGTAAGGTTGGCTTGGCCTCAAAAACTGGCACCAAAGTCCCCCAATGCCCGATTCTTGTCATTTCCAAGCTGATCTAACAACATAATGCAGTCAAAATACCTTTCCTTATTGTTTTTTGTATCTCAACACATCTAGAACTCCGCAATCTTGAGATTACTCATCCTATATTTTGAATCACTTCAGAGACATTCTCAAATGTGCACAGGAGTGATGATGGGTAATCTTGTATAAAGAAAAATAAGTTACAAAGATGTTCTTACATTACCAAATGAACATATGAACTTATGAAGAATTCCCTTTTTCTCTCAGATATCAAATAATTTAACAATATCGTGGAAATCAACAAACCAAAGTTCAAACAATTCACAGAGGTTATAGAGGGCCAAAAGGTTCTGGTAAATGTTCGAATCCGTTATCAAAGATGGATTCCTGGTCTGACTTGTCGTCAAGACTGCACAGCCAGTTGGTGTTCTTCAAATCCTCTTTGAGGAGAATCATGTCATAACGGGAACTTTCATAAACATCAATATTTGTCAGTTTTGCAGAAGATTGAGACTTGTCTTCTTCACTTCCACTTTCTGAAGACCTATTAATATGATACCCATTTTCGGTAATGGCACCATTATTCTTGACAGGCTGGCTTCCATTGACTGATGCTGTTGCACTTAAAAGGTGACTGGATGAGCTTTTGTGGTTGGTGGATCGAATGCTTTGAGGAAAAAGAGTCGAGCCTGTAAGAGGACGAACACCATTGGTGCCATTCCGTATATCCTGCAAAATAAACAGGAAGATCTTTGAGATTGATAAAACATGATAAATAATAAGAAGAGGTTCGGTGTTCATGATGATTTGATGTGGTACACAATAATTTGAAGTTCATAATGCATTAAAGTGCATTTATTCTGCCCCAGGTTAACCCTACCATGTTTAACACCGTGTATGGGCACACAAGGGCCTAATGGCATGAAGGTCCAGTCATATCTATATAAAAGCATTCAGTATAATACTAAGTTGAGCTGAGAAATAAAGTCCAGGAGCTGTAACACAATAACTCCTGACCGCTGCTTCCAACCCCCCAAAGAGAGAGAGTGTGTGTGTGTGTGTGTTGTGGGGCGGGGGGACAGAGAGCATGGACGCCCAGCAAAATGATTGACACTGAAATTCATGATCTGGGAACACATTGAGATATTTTCCTGTCACTCGTGTTCTAGATGAAGTTAATCATGCAAGGGTGAAAATGCCATCAAACCTAGTTTAATGATGAAATTGATTGCTTGAGGCTTATCTTTAATGGTTAATTACAAGATGACAGAGAAGCTACACGTTTTTGAGGATGCAACACTTAAACCTCACATTGCTATATAACATTTAAAGAAACCATGAAAAGTTAAAATTGAGGCCAGACTTACCATATGCCTAATAGCCATATCCAGAGATTTTTTTGATATAGTCCGGCCAAACCCTGTACTCTCTGTGGATGTCTTCAAAGGTTTCCGTGTTGAAAGTTCTCTGCGAGCATCAATTGCATCACTCAGCTGCCCATTGGCAGGCGTTCGACCTCTTCCAATGGGTTCTGAACGTCTTCCCCTGTTAATAACAGGCGATGGTTGTCTGCTAAGTGAAGTTGAAGCACTTATGGACTCTACATTCCCTTTTACAGTGAGACCCACTGCAGGCCTGGACCTACCAGCGGATAGTGGCCTGTTTGGCAAAGCTGTCAGCAAGTTTGGTGGCGTTTCGAGGGAAAAATCTGGGAGGGCAATCGGCTGCGGAGGGGCACGAACACGTGGAACAGGAGAGCTTGGACGGGACACTGAAGCAACATTGCGATCATTTGGGATAGCACGCCCACTTGAGGCCAAAGGTCCAGAGGCTGGAGATAGAGATGGTGCTGGGCTTCGACGAGTTGGTGTTGATGGCCTCGATGAGGACCGAACAGCAGGGGAACTCAAGTTTGCCGGAACTTGTGGCCTAGAAGTCGGAGTAGAAGGTCGTGAGCTTCCGGATGGTCTCAGTTTATCAGAGGAAGATGTGCTGAGGGAAGCACGAGGTTTAGAAGGAGTTGAAGGTCTTGAGGCTGTTGGACGGGTCGAAGGGGTCGAAGGTCTTGTAATTGATGAAGTGCGGCTGGTAGGAGTAGATGGTCTAATATAAGATGAGACTGAAGCAGAGCTTGTGTTAAGAATGGAGGTTGATTTGTTCGAGTTCATTGTAAATTGGGAACTAGAGACAGAAGGACGAGTCACTGAACTGCTGCGAGTCGGTCTTGCAGGATGGTTGCTCTCTGACTGAGAAACTGAAAGCTGAAATTGGAAACCTATATACTTAAGAATGATAGGCATAAGGCATTTGAAAGTAACTTCTCTTGATCATGGATTATTTTGTTCACTTAAGGCAGGTAAACCGGACAGGAACAAAATATCAGTTACAAGTTGCAATTCTACAATACAATTAAACGAAAAACTGCATGATTTTATTTACTTCAACCCAGAAATTACAAAAAATAATGAGCAATTTATCTTGGAAGATCTACTAGTCAGCAATAAAAAGTAGGTTGACATACCCTTGAGCCTCTGGTTGTAGAGGTTGATCTAACCCTTGAACTGCTTCCTGGAGCCACAAAAGCTCGTTGAGATTCGTTTCTATCCGTTGAAGGAACAATAGGAGTTTCAGGAGGAGTAAGAAGCCTATAACA
>CAIGRS010192412.1:0-10199 GCA_903798395.1 Fraxinus floribunda | reverse complement strand
ACGGCGACGGGAACACACAACTGGATGCCTGAACGGTGACCCCGCGATGCACACCCAAACTGCGAACCCTACGATCCTGCTGCCCGAGACACACACGGACTACGAACCCTTCGAACGGTGACGGGAGCCCAAGATTACGGCCACAGGTTAGAATTCACAACCCCTACGCTCTGATACCATGTTATACGAAAGAATTTCTTATTGTATTCATTGGAAAAACGATACATGTATATATACAAAGGGTTTAGGAAACTATTTAAGGAATATTTACACATAAGGAAAACCTAATACCAACTTAAGGAAAACCTAATACGGCCTTTTAACAATAGGCAAAGGCATGGAAGTTTCTAAGGATGAAATGGAATATTTTATTCACAAATAAGCGCCGTACATACATAATAATATTTGCAACATAGTAGGAAACAAAATAAAATGATCTCAAAAGATTGCTAGTCAAAAAAATTTCGAGCTACCAACCGAAA
The DNA here is from genome assembly GCA_903798395.1 of Fraxinus floribunda. Classification (NCBI taxonomy): domain Eukaryota; kingdom Viridiplantae; phylum Streptophyta; class Magnoliopsida; order Lamiales; family Oleaceae; genus Fraxinus; species Fraxinus floribunda. The sequence continues at coordinate 9,717 of CAIGRS010192412.1, read as the reverse complement.
AAAAAAAAAGAAATGCCACCACTTGTCTGAACTCATTCGAGGAGATTTCATTGACTGAAAAATGTAGAGACGCCTGTACACTCGAAAACTACACCATACAGATTTCAGCTCTTTCTTGCTACGAGTACAATGTACGTAAGTGGCGATAATTTCTTTACATGAGAAAAAAAAATGTCAGATAAGCAATTTCCAGCCAAATGCGTTAATCTGTACCGGGCTTGGTTGTCCATAGTACAAGAAACAACCTCTGTCTGACTGTCTACCTTGATCTCGGATGGCTGTTACAGTAATCCCTGGATGAGAGAGAGCAGAACCCGGAAATGGCAGAATTGGCGAGAGGAACGAACTTTCACTGCGTATCATTGTTAAGTTCCAAAGTGGAATTTCTAGCTAATTTACACCATTGTCTGAACTGCTACAATCTTGATTTTGAAGGATTCTGTTCCCAAAATCTCCATCCAAACTCATTTGTTGGACTTCTTGAGGTGAAAGGATCTTGATGCAGCGTGCGCAGTTCACGAATTCCCTGAAAACCAACAAAAGACCATAAATATTTATTATAACATTGGCATTTTCCCCGAGGAAGCAACCATTTGAATATGCTAAAAAAATTTGAAGTAAAAAGAACAAAGAACTTTTAACTACATGATATATTGATATCCTGTTCTGGAACTTGAGCACACATTTTTCGTCAAATTGATAAAGAAAGTTGAATAGGAAGATTTTGAAGACTTACTCCCAAGGATCATCCCCAACCAGCAGGACATCATTCTCATGATCCACATACACAAGTTTCCAACCGATTCTCTGTCGATCCTCCAATTGTCCCTCTATGCCAAATCTGCGAGCCAGATCTTGTTTAAGATCTTCATAACCCAAGTAACGTGCAATATCGATTGATCTGCCGACAGCTCCACGCTTGTACACCTTCACAGTAACATGCTTGCCAAGTTAGGCCTCAAAATATGAAGGAAAACAGAACAAAGTATTAAATATATTCACATCTTTGTAACATTGAGCATGAAAATCAACCTTCGTAAACGTTCGCATTCGAGGGATCTGTGGTGGTGGAGCCCATGCTCCTCCGTTCATGAAGCTGCTATCGTTTATTGTGGAATCAATTGAATTGAATGTCATATCTGGAACTCCAAATGACTGGGAAACCATAGATGATGTAAGTTCAGGATGAGTTTCCTTGGGGTTTTCATAAGTGGAAACCATCACTCCAGATGACAGATTATTCGAGAAATCACCTGATCCCACCATAGATTTTGTGATCAATGGGTCAGGTATTATGGGCATGTCTAACTGGTTGACACTGTTAGCCCCAAAAGGAACGTTGTTGTTCCTTCGATCACCCTGAAGTTCCCTATCCAGACTTGTGGTTCTAAACAATATTGACTGAGAATTGAAAGATGCAGAGTTGTTATGCTGTGTGTGGGCATCGTTTCGAGAAAGAACCGATGTTGCTGAAGATGAACTATCCAAACAATCTATATGGGTTCCAGCAGCATTGAGGTATGTTTGTGTTGCAAAATATCCTTGGTTCTGACTTTTGGATACGTTCTCTGAAGGCTTAATGTCAGGCTTTTGCTGCAAATCTTTAACTAAGTTACCATTAGAAGAAACGTTCTTTACGCCCGTTGAACTCAACAGAGTGGCGGAATACTGAGCCATCTCGTCCCCTGTTATTGTGCTTTGGTTGTTTCCGCCATTCATTGTAGACTGAACTGCACTTGGACAGTTGTTAGTGGATGGTGAAGTCGAACAAGAAGGAACCTCATCAGTAATCCCAGATTGACCTCCAACAGCAGCTCCTTTCAACAAACTGCTATCCCCTGCGGAAAGCTGGTTGTTCATTGGGTTGGAAGTGTTTCCCACAAATCCTGGCAATTCAGATTGTGTTCCAGATTGTTGATGTTGCTGAAGTTTTGGATAGGCAAACTGGAGATTGGTTTGGCTATTTTTTCTGGTCATCTGCTGCGGAATAACATGCGACTGTGGGAGCATGGTCGATTTTGATTGAGATGCCTCTGGTAGTTGGTCCGTCATAGACCAAAAAAATTTCTGGGAAACATCTGAAGGCAGCTTCTGCTGATCCTGGTGTTGTGTCAGTTGGGAAGGTGGTGGTATTGCAGATTGCTGTGATAAAATTGATTGTTGTTGCTGGTGGAGTCTCTGTAAAAGTTGAAGCTGTAATTGGTTCTCAGGCGCATGAAGCTGTTGACTTACATGATCCAGGGATTGAAACGACATCAAATCCTGCTGTTGGACATGACTCGGATTCTGCTGTTGTTGAGACAAATTTGGTGGAAGACTTCTCTGAAGCTGATTATTAAGAATGGATTGTTGCTGCTGCAAAACGTTCTGAGCTTGGATCGGATTCTGTGATTGCAGAAGTTGTGCCTGAACTTGGCTTGTTGGTAAAGTTTGATTCATTGAATTTTGTCTTGGTGGTTGCACAGTGTCAGTAAACTGCTGTTGTGTCTGTATAATCGACACCAGTGGGTTCAATGTGGAGGCCGGGGGCTTTTGGAGCTGATCTAGTTGTATGGATTGGGCTTGCCTCGGGGTATTGAACTGTAAGTTGTTAGGTTGAGGTGCAGGGAAACCTAATTGACGCGAAAGATCTGCACCCGAAAAGTTTTGCAGAATGGAACTGGATAAAGGATTCAAACTGTTTGGCTGGATCGAGTTAGCCAGAGAGGGGTTTTGCTGCATGTTCATCCACTGAACTAAGCTCATGCCAGGCAGAGCTTGAGGATCCTTCATGCCAAAGCCATCTCCAAGCCATGGCATCGTCCTTCTGAATAGATTATTGGGATCAGACAAGTCGTCATCTGCAAGGAGAAACATAATAAATTAATAAGTACTACTCTTTTCTGAATGGATAAATGAATTGTCTTATTGCTTCCTCTTTTCCTATTACCTGGCATTCCAGGTTGCCTTGGGCGCTTTGAACAAAAGAAAGGTGTAGAGGGGCAGATGAAAAATGGAGCAGTTACAGGCTCAATCTCCCAAATAGAGACACGATTGCGCCTTTCTCCAGCAGTTGATTCATCCCATCCGACCTGGTTACAGAGAGTTTATCTACTTGAAATGTGGGAATAAATAATTACTGAAGGGCGGCATATTGTACTAATTTTACCTGCAAATTACGCCATTGGGAGTTCTTCCATCTGACTGGATCCAAATCACTGATACCAGTTATTGTGCCCATATATCTGTAGAAAGCATCAGCTTAGATGAGTGGACGGTAAGATAAAAGAAACAATATAATTTTGATTTTCCGTAATTTTTAAACACGCAAGTAAAATACAGCATATTAACATTGCATTTGCTACCTTCTTGTTACTGATTCCTCTGTTTCAAACATCATGCGGAAGCGCATGCCAAGAGATATTTGGTTGCTGCAAACTGCTTTATAGTACTTGGCTAAAGGGATAACAAATTCTGACGGACTAGCCCTGCTCAGATTTGAAAAATATCTCAGTAACCTCGGATAAGCAGCAAGAAAGTTCAAGTAACATTGTCTCCAGTAAAATGTTCATGACCTTGGATTGTAGAACACAGTGAAAGGACTATTGTTTGCGGCAGCATGAGCTGCTGCCGCTAGAATTCCAATATGCATACTATCACTTGACAATACTGATGACGATAAGTTGGTTGGTTGTCTGTTTGCCCGTCTGATGCCCAACAGAAGCTGTTGCTTTTCATCCCTGTTCACAAGCACGAGACTATTGAACATACCATTTTTTGGACAATCCTAAGACTAATTAAAAGCACATAATTTAAGGGAAAGAAGAAAAAGAAATCTTTCAAAAGCTTAGATCGTTGCCTAATGAATAAAACCGAGTCGCCTGCGAAAAGCCTTTTCCCACTGACAAAAAGACTCCATCCAGTCGTAAGCAAGTGACGTTTTGGTTGCCCTGAGATATTAAATATTACAACCAATAAAGGAAGATGTAACTCTACCAGTAGCAGTAAAGTAGCATCGGAGTGAACTTACCTCTGTAAATATGGCGAAATGTCCATGCATTATCGTGCAAATCCCTAGCCACGAGCTCTTGAGCAGGTGGTTGCATTGTGAAATCCTAAATAAACGAGTATTCTTCTACATGAGCTGTAAATATAAAGATGGAAGTAGAGAAGAGGATTTTGAAAGAATGATTCATCTTACGAACCAGAGGAGGAAAAGTCTTTTCTGCTGCACGGCGAGGTACAGAAAAACCACCATGAGTGCTAGTATCACTTGCGGTCAAGGTTTTGCAGAAAAACTCCATTTGAGGTTTATTTACTTTCATCGAAAGATCTGATCTCAATAAAGCATCCTTGTCAAACTGCACAGCAGACGAACACAAAGTCAGTGTTCTATATCGGACTGTGTGGAGCCTAATTGTATTGTTCACTTATCCCATCCACCACTGTCCACCAATGTATCAACCCAGTTCAATTATGGGGTATACTGGACGGTCATATCTTTGTATTAGGTAGGCCGAGTTTCCCACATTATGTAAAAGAATTCAATGGGCTGTTTATTTGTCTCTTAAACTCGACTTGCTAAGATGCAAAAAAGAGAAGGCAGTTTCACTACACTATAAATTCTTCAGTTAAAAGAGGTCCCCCACCGAAGGAACTGGTAGGAGTGTCATCTGTGCATAAACTTCATCTGTTTCCGGGTCAGCCTAAAAATTCACATGGAATAAGTAGCGTTATTATTGACATGGAAAGCGAGTTAAAATTATCGAGTTGTTGAATGAAAAATGAAAGAAAGGCAGGCAGCATACAAGCAAAGTGATATTGTGAAGAAGGCATAGTAACTTTGAAGGAAGATTTGGATAGCTCGGAATTTGTGCATCCACGTCCTTTTTCATCGATGCAGCAACCTGAAAATGTAACTTTAGACACAAAATGTAAATTTCTCCAGAAGTTTTTATGAATACTTACTTCTGATAATATATTTGTTCAATTTACAGTCGTATTTTGACTTTACTAAGATATTTTATCCAAAATTTATAATCTTAGTCCATAAGTTGTCGAGTTCAAGTCTCGGAATACAAAATAAATTTATCCTCTCTAGCATCATCAAGCAAACCCAACCCACCCAGCACAAGCGGGCAAGTAAACATGGTCCAATATATGAGAGTGTTCGGTATAGACTAAAATTAGATTTTAAGTGAATTATGATAGAAGTTTTTGAAATGTGTGGTTGAAAAGATGTGGGACCATGAAAGATGTGGACGTGGTTGATAATGACTGTTTGACTTTGACTTAGATTAAAATCCGACCCAAACAGGCCTATCTCTCTTTCCTAGCTAGTTAGCTAACCTTTGACAAAATCAAAAGGATCTCAATTTTCCAGATCATATGATCTGATTATTTAACCAAATAACAGATCATAAAAACTAATAAATATAATAGCACGCATGTGCTTGTAATAAATAATAATGGAATTAAACCATGCATGTGACCAAATTATGCTACAGATTGAGCAAACTCAGCAACTGTTGTCTGTTACAAAGTGAATTTTAGGCCCAAGGCACAATAATCGCACTAGAACGCACCAAAATACATACCATAAATTATCTGGTTGTACCCGGCTCATGGACTTCGCCTACAGCCAAGCCTAAAAGGTGGCAATAGGTCGAGCCAGCTTTGACCCTCAAGCCCAGCTCGTGTCCACAAACTACGCTCGGTTCGGCCCCCACCAGGAACCGTCCCCAAGTTGGTTCCTTTTATAAATAATAAAAAATAAAATATATCTCACAACAAGCCTGCTCGTAATTTCACGTGTTATGTCCGGTCGGCCGGTGGGACCGAGCCCGGAAGAAATGAGGCCAAGAGCGACTAGGCCTGTTTGTCACCCTTAACCAAGCACCAGGGCACGGTCCGTCACCAGTCGGACCGTGCTTTTCATGTGGAGACTGGTCGACACATTTTTGCACATGTTAAATATTACAAGTCATGATAAGAAAAAGGACCTGTTCACTGTGGCCTTGAGGGAAGTAGACGACGTGGGTCCCAGCGACCGGCATGTTGATCAGAGGGCCGGCGCACGCTTGCCATAGGTCTGGGTTTATTACGCTCTTCTTCTCCACTGCGATTAGCCATTCAATTGATTCCATTAAATAAAAAGAAAATATTTTTCTTACATTTGTGATGCTTATAATGATACAAATAAAGAGTACATTTATAGATTTGTAGAGAGAGAGGGGGTGGGAAGTAAGACCTTCAGCTGCGTCTAAGGTGGATGTGGCTGCCGGTTGAGCTCCGGCGCCGTTGGCCGGTGTCTTCATTATTGTTCTTGTATTAAGCTAAAATAAATGGGCAGAGTTTCTTAGCTGATATTCATACTGCCGGAGAAAACTCAGAGCTCCGATTTGACCCAAAGAAAAGACCCTTAAACTAGATCAAAGAGTCAGCTTTCTTTTCAGCTAAGAAAGGAAATTATTTTTTTAATCAAAATGTAGAGGCCAAAAGAAGAAAAAACTGAGTAAACTTTTCCGGTGAACTTCCCCGGGGAGAATTTTTTTTACGGCGAAAATGAAAAGAGAGAGAAAGGGCAGACAAAAGGGACTTTGGAAAAGGAAGTATGCTGAGTATATGATAGACCAAATGCTGCAGTTTTACTTTAAATTGCCCCCTCTCCCATAAACGCACAAACTCTCTTTCTCCCTCTGTATCTATCTGTATATATTTCTTTCTCTTCAGAGAAAAAGCTCTCACTTGCAGTCAATCTCTTTCTTGTTTTTAGGACAAGGACCAGCCTCTCTCTCTCTCTCTCTCTCATTCTACTCAAAGCTTTCACCTTTTTTATTACACATACTCTCTCTCTCTCTCTCTCTCTCTCTCTCTCTCTCTCTCTCGCACACATACTTTCTGAGACTCTCTTTATATCACTTACACATCTGCGCGCACACTCGTCTTTCTCTCTCAGTCTCTTTCNAGGCCCACCCTCTCTCTCTCTCTCTCTCTCACTCTACTCAACGCTCTCACCTTTTTTATTACACACACTCTCTCTCTCTCTCTCTCTCTCTCTCTCTCTCTCTCTCTCTCTCTCCCTCCCTCCCTCCCTCCCCAGATATATAGATAGATCATAGATACATAGTTATGCTGCCTGAAAAAGTTTTGTAGGGGAGTGAATATTTGTTACGATCACTAAGTGGTAATATTGTAATTTATTTGTTAATAATTAAGCTGTGGTTATCGTGCTTTTTACTTTATATTATTATTATCACGTCCACTGTCCACTGCATCCTTCCATTTATTTATATTTTTCTTATCTTGGAATCAAATATTCCTTTCTTTTTTCCAGCCATGCTTGATTACTTAAAAATCAAATTTTTTTTATTTTTTGATAAAATTTAATCAAAGTATATTATTGTAAAGTTGATAAAAGTTGTGAATGTCACGGAGTTTTAAAGAATGGAAACCAAACAAGGGTTCTCTAATTTGTTATTTATTTTTTCTATAAATTTTTATCATTTTTGTTGAAAAAAAGAAAAAAAAAATAATGCCATCAGATTTGTTGATTTACATATAATTTCTCGTCAAATTTAGAGTGGATCAATGGCGAATTGCACATTATACAAATATGCAATAAAAAAATTTATTATTTTTTGATGAGTAACAGAGAAGATAAAATCACGTGATAATAAATTATAAATACAATGTTGTCAGCATATAGCCCATGTTTGATATCAATTAAAAAGATTTTTAAAAAAAAAAAAAAAAGTTTTGAAATATTATTTTTAGATAATGTGTAGTTAAAAATTAGGAAAAGCATTTTAAATTTACGTAAAAAAATATTTTATTATAAAAATATGTGATTAAGGGTGTGTTTGAATCACATTATTTTGGAAGAATGTATTCTGAAATAGTAGATTGATGGAGAATGTGTTATTGAAAAAGAATAAAAAAATATTGATATGATGAAAAATATTATTTTATTGAAGAATATGTGGTTGAAAATGAGTAGAAGAATAAGAATGAAAATTTTAATGTGTACTTAACATGGACTAAGAATGAGATTTTTTTTAAAAAGAAATTAAAAAATGATAGACAAACAGTGGCATGTATCTATTCTATGAGATAAAATTTTAAAAATATATGATTGAAAATGAGTAGAAAAATGAGAATGCAAAAAATAATGTGACTCAAATAGGAGCTTAAGTGGGAATATGGGAATTAATGCAATTATCCAAACTAAATACGTTCACACCACAATTTTAAATAATTATAAATTACATTTTTAATGCACGAAAGATACACGAACTTTACATGTTTTCACATTTATGTCTCACATTTTTATTCTCAAATTAACATATATCTCAAATTAACATATATTGTACCTGCTTATTGTTTCTCTCCAATTAAAATTTGAAGATTATTAAGTAAAAAAAAAAAACCTCATTTTCTTATTATATTTTTGAATAAGCTAAATAAATAATATTATAAAAGTATAATTGAATATTTGACCCTCAATATAGAGCACATTTAACAATATTTTTGGACGAAAATTATGATTTAAGTATAATTAAGATTTTTGGTTAATGAAATGTTAAAAATAAGAATGTAATTAAAAAAAAAAGTAAGGATATAAGTGTGATAATAAATAAAATTTAATAATATTAATATAATTAAAATGTACTGTATTTAAAAAGAAAAGGTGGTGGTATGGATAATCACCCATTGACCAATTGTGTAGTTCTGTTTTTTGACGTTACACTCATTAATTATATGAAAAGGACTAGAGAGTTGGCCAAATATTTAACTAATTTTAATTTTGTGGATTAGTTTTATTGAGGTCCGGTTTGAAAACTGACAGTGGGAACAGTTGATATAAACATTGTTTTGGGTTTGCAATAATGGAGGAAAAAAAATAAAAATAAAAATTGCTCTAAGTTAATTGGGAATATTTCTATGGGAAAACCCCCTCAAAAATAATTGTAATAATTGAGAAACCTTTTATTGAAGACCATTATTGTGATTATTTGGAATCTCATTTCTAGGGTTGAAATTATTATAATGTTTCTCCGTACGATCATGAAATTGAAAATTATTTGGCCATTGAGAGTTGTTGCGTCCAAATAGCAAAATTTTGCTTCGTAACGAAATCTTAGGGCTTTTGAATGTTCTTTTCACAATCTAAGTGTCCTAATAGGAAGGGTCCGCAGACTTAGTCCTCCTCGTTAATCAAACTGTGATTTTTAGTATTTAGTAGAAGTGAAAGGAGTTCGGAGGATCTTATCATTTTTGAAACTCCTCCGTTGGTCTCCATTAAAAATAGATTTTGAAAATAAGAAAGAAAAATATATTTTTTTTAACAAAAAATGGAACCCAAACATAGTTTTTCTTTACAAAAAATGGAACCCAAAATGGAGCTATGATTGGTGATACGTTGACAACACTGCTTTTTAAACTGTTCAATGATGTTGCACAGCGTGTTTTCCTAATTTTTAAATCTATCATTGAGCATGTTAGTATAGTAAAACTCGTCATTCTTATGTTAGTGTAGTAAAACTCGTCATTCTTATGTTAGCAGGCAGATGGATAGATGTCTATGACAAATTCTCTAGCTATTACACGGTTGGTTGGCTCTATGACGTATTGCACTTATAAATCCTTTTTAAAGTTAGTTAATTCTAATCCTCTGATTAATTAAAGAATAGTAAGGTTAATTACTTTCCCTTTCATTTGCATTGACTGCAACGTGGC
>CAIGRS010192384.1:0-12637 GCA_903798395.1 Fraxinus floribunda | reverse complement strand
GTGACATGTTGTGTAAAGTCATCACCCACCTAAACAATTAGGAACCTAAACAATTACGAACCAATTGTTAATAACATGTTCGCGCAACAAACCTTTTTGAAAAAGATAAAAAAATAAAAACCGTTGTGAATGAATTGTCAAATTGAAATTATGATCGCAACAGCAATGTTATTCTTATAATCCTCTCACCAAGAAAATCATACCATGCAGTAGTCAATGTATTTAAAAAATAAATTTTGGCGCCAACCACGCAGTTTATGGAGGATGAACCTGATTTTCGTTAATGATCACCTCGCAGATGATAATTCAGAACCTTACTTTTGATTTTTGAACGTGACCTATACAACATAGAGACTACACCAGAAGATATTTCAATCAGCTACCAAACCAATCTTCATCTTCATACTCTAATAGAGGACAGTTGTCTTCTCTATATATAAATGTGTCCGTTGAGCCCTCTAAACCAACTGAGCAGAATATTCTAGATAGAAAGAGTTTTAGAGAGAGAAAATGGAGAAGAATGAGAAAAAAATTATGGAGATTGACGCAAAAACATCTGAGGATCAACCTGAACTCAACTACAAGGGTATCAAGGCCATGCCATTTATCATAGGTTAGTACAAAGACCCTTCTTTTTCTTTCACTTCATCTTATTTCTTTGTAGTTGAAGTCGAACAGTCTAAAAAATGTTCCTCATTTGAGATCCTTCGGCAAGTTAAGAAATCACGAACAGATCATAGAACCCTGAATTCTTTTTCTTTATTTTTCTTTTCTTCTATTTCCTCTTATTTATTCGAAGTTGGAGTCGCTCACCTTTGGGGCATTCAGAGTCCCGAACCGATCATATAATCCTATTTTTCATTTCTTTTTGCTTCAGAATTTTTTTTTAAATTTTTGAACTTTTTGGATGAAGGGAATGAGACATTCGAGAAGCTCGGGGCCATTGGTACACTAACCAATCTTCAGGTGTATTTAACTGTGGTTTTCAACATGTCACGCATCAGTGCCACAACTCTCCTTAACATCTTCAATGGCACCACCAACTTTGCTACCTTGTTGGGGGCTTTTCTCTCCGACTCTTATCTTGGCCGATACAAAACATTGGGATACGCTTCAATCTCTTCATTTCTGGTACAACCCTTAAGGAAATTCAATCATAACATTCGATAGAAAGAAGAAGTTTTTTTATATGAATTAAGATTTATATTTTATTGTGAAGGGATTGCTGGTTATAACTCTTACAGCAGCATTTAAGAATCTACATCCACCCCATTGCGGAGCAGATGACAGTAAATGCATTGGTCCAGACGCGGGACAAATGGCATTTCTATGGCTCGGTTTTGGCCTAATGATAGTCGGAGCTGGTGGGATCAGGCCGTGTAACTTTGCATTCGGAGCCGATCAATTCAATCCCAATACTGATTCTGGGAAGAAGGGAGTCAACAGTTTCTTCAACTGGTATTTTTTCACGATTACATTCGCGCAAATGGTATCAGTAACACTCGTGGTTTACGTGCAAACTGATGTGAGCTGGTCTATAGGATTAGCAATTCCTAGTATTTTTATGTTTTTATCATGTGCTATGTTCTTCATGGGGACTAAAATTTATGTGAAAGTGAAGCCAGAGGGCAGTCCTTTTACTGGTATACTTCAAGTTCTGGTGGTTGCTTTCAAGAAAAGGAGGCTGAAATTACCACAACAGCCTCGGCTCAACCTATTCAATTATACACCTATGAAATCCATCAATTCCAAGCTTCCCCACACTGATCAATTAAGGTAAATTTTCAGTTTTTCATTATATTTGATTCAAAACTCTAGTTAAAGCATGTTTAGTTGAATCTTGATTGATGATAATGAGCAAAACATAACGTTTGGTACAAATATTTAAAATATAACTTATTTTTATTCTTTAATATTATCCCGCTCTGAACTGCCTGGCTTACCATACACATCTGGCACGCTTGGTGGGACTGCCATTTAGGACAAACAGCCTGTAATTGGGGAGATTTTTCCCTAAACATAGCATTTTTAATGTCCATTATGATGAAGGGAATCTTGAACCAATTGCAACTCAAATTCAACCACAAGAGCAAAAAACGGAAGAGAAGAAACAAAAAAGTCCGTATCAGTTAGTTATCAGTCCGTATCAGTTAGTTATCTGTGCTAGGCTATTTTGAACATTTCAAAATCAATAACTATACAATGACAAAAGTACAAGACAACTGTATAATTATGTACCCATCAACTTATAAAATACTTATTTTCATAAAGTAATTTCAGTAATCGTGTTGTGCATGTGCTGTCAGTTTCCTCGACAAAGCAGCGATTTTAACAGAAGTCGACGAAATCAATCCAGATGGATCGGCAGCCAATCCTTGGAGGCTATGCAGCATGCAGCAAGTCGAAGAAACAAAATGTGTGTTTCGTGTTATTCCAGTATCACTAACAGCTATTTTGTACCATATTGGAGCCCAACAACAATACGTAGTTTTCCAAGCACTTCAATCCAACAGGCATCTAGGCAAAACCAGCTTCCAAATACCAGCAGCAACCTACATAATTTTCGCCATGTTAAGCCTATCTATCTTTATACCTATATACGACAGGATTCTAGTCCCATTTATGCAAAGAATAACGGGGAAAGAAGGGGGCATAACGGTCCTTCAACGAATGGGAATCGGTATATTCATCACTATTGTCGAGTCTTTTTTGGGAGCCTTTGTGGAAGTACGAAGAAGAGATTTGGCACTTAAACATCCAATCCCGGGAGTAAGAGGCGTGATTTCACCTATGTCTGCTTTTTGGTTGGTTCCTCAGCTAGCATTAGGTGGACTTGCTGAGGCATTTAACTCCATTGGACAAGTAGAATTTTACTATAAACAGTTCCCGGAAAATATGAGAAGCCTCGCAGGGGCATTCTTCTTTGTTGGAAGTGCTGTATCGAATTATTTGTATGGATTCATTATTTCAGTAGTCCATCATTCGACTGAGGGCACATCGGGTGGAAATTGGCTGCCAGAAGATCTCAACGAGGGTAGGTTGGACTATTTCTATTATCTGACTGGAGTATTGTGTTTCTTCAACTTTTGCTACTTTTTGGCTAGTGCTACGTGGTTCAGATACAAGGGAAGTGAAGATAGCAGCATTGCAGTTGAAATGCAGGAGAAAAAACTTGACCAACATTCTGCCTAATTGTTAGATTTTAAGCCCAATTTGTAGTGTGAAAAACCAGCAAATCTTGATCTCAAGAATTTAACTTATTGAATCCTGTATCATGTATAACTTACTATTCAATTATCTTACCACGTGTTTTCGGCAGGCATCAATCCGGTAGACACCGCTAAGGGGCCCATTTGACAGAGTTTTAAAAAGTCAAAAGTTGCTTCTAAAACTTAAAAATTGCTTTCGGACGGTGTCTTGTGATGAGCTTTTAGAGGAAGTTGACTTTTTCGAAAAGCTCGTCTATAACAAACAAAAGCAAAGCCATGTTTAATGGCTCTAAATAAGATCTATTTCTAATCGATCATCACCTAGAATTGACAAACAATTCAAAGACTAACTTGCGATGAAGTTTGGTCAACCATCTACCACTATCTTGTGAAGACCTCACTGGACAGTTGACATGGTGGTCCCAACAAAAAAGCTCATTTACATTGAATTGCATAAAGACCAAAAGAAAATCAAAACCCAAGAGACCATAAGCTTTATGCTTATAGACATTAAATTCTAACAAGACAATTGTGCGTATTTTCCCAACAAGGGACTTAAAATCACAAAGGTGAAGAATTTGAGTTGAAAGGGCACAAATGGATAAATCTAAAAATATCCTTCAGACCGATAGGCATAGCCCGTCAGTGTACTCATAGCTAATCGTTACGTTGACAATAGCTTCAGTCTCGGCAGAACTTAAACCACCAACCTTCCAATTTATGTCTTCTCATACTGTGTATGATTGCTGAATCGTGTCTATATCGAGACCCTTAAGTCGCACCACTGATTCAACATGACCTTTAAGTGTGTGCAACTCTCGTAACCTGTGACAACGAAAACCGAAAACCAAAATCCATCAGGTAGATAAAATTTCAAACACTAATGTTGTTTTATTCAAATGTAATTTTACTTGGTAAATTGAGTATACTTGAAACTATTTCCTTTGTGCGTTGAACATAAAGCAACCAGTAAAAACAGAAGACAAAAGCATAAGATTGCAATATCATATGCTGTGTTGATGTCTATCATCTGCCGTTATTCAGAAATATGGAGCATCTTTGGGAAGTGTTTATATACAGTTTAAATAGATAGAAATGAGTGGTGGATAAGTATGTAGTATTTGTTGGTCTCTCGAAGGGGTGTGGATAAAAAGTTACTTGAGTGATTATAAATAGTTTATAAACATGAGACAAACATACTAAGAAGCTAATAACTAATTATAATTATGGCTAAACATCTATACCTTGCAATCTCAGCTCTCTTTTTGGCTTCTTCGGCCAACTGATTGAGCTCGGAGAAATTGTTGGTTTCGTTGAACAATTTGGTATCAGGTACTTGCAGCCCATGAAGGGTTCTTTGTGCGTGTGCCCACTTGAGCTCGCGCTGTTCTTTTCCAAAATCTTTCTTCCTGGTGAAAGCTATCTGCAATAGGGAAAAAAAAAGGTGAAAGAGATAAGGGCGCATGGCATTGACAAGCAAAGATTTCATATCTCAAATTAGTCGAGTATGGCATGCACCCTTTGCTCCAGAACAAGATCCCAGGCCCTTCCACTAAGAGCATAACGGGTGAAAAATTTTATAAAGTCGAGCGGGATATAGAAAATAATATTATAAAGCCAGATCACTCCAGCCCATCCCCAACCAATTCCTTCAATTGCCGCAAAGCTCCAATTCGCATAAACCGCAATCAAAGTTGCAACCTGATTGCAATTAAGTACCAAATATTTAATTCACATAACTCAAGAGTCGAAAAGATATTGTGTGAAAATAATGGGACAAGATTGCGTACCAGTTGAGCAATCACAAATGCCACTACAAGCAACCAACCAGGTCGCTCAACAAATGACCAACTTCTAGATCTGGTAACAAATATCAGTGCCTGACTGATGGTGCTCACTTGAAGATATATTGCCGAAGCAAGCTTTCGGAAGTCGTCATGAGCAGTTTTCTCGAGAGTCGACACTCCAAATACTCGCTGGAAATTCATCAGAGAAGTCATGAAAAAATAAGAAACGTCTTCGATAAAAACATTAAGATACAAAACTGACAAAATTGGCTTACTGGAAAGAAATTTGTTTTATATGCAGCCCAAAAAAATATGACTGTCATCATTGCCAAGTATCCACCAAGAATAATTCCTGTCGCGAAAATCTCAGCAAGCTTCCAGCTGTCTGGCAGAGGAGATGGTTTCACTCTATCCTTTGATATGGTCATAATGGTACCTAAAAGCACAAGAGTTGATAGTTAAACGCAAAGAAAAGCAACAGGTTAGACCACGAGCAAGATTTCTTGCATGGCTGGTTAGTTTAATCCCAAGATAATTGCCATGGAAATGCAAGATATAGGCTCTTGGACGTGCAAACAAGGAAAATAAATTGTCCCGTAGGCATACTGATGTTACAGTGTACCATCTATATTGTCATTTTGAACTTTTCCAAGTAAAATCAACATTGTTTGGCCTTGATTTCTCTGAATACATAATCAACTATCTAAGCAATTAAAGATATCTAAGTGAGTCCAAACTAAATCCTTGCTAATGAGCGATGATTTGAGTGTTTTTTTGTTGAGAGAGAGAGATACCATCGTTGAGGATTGCAATGATAAGCACCATAAAAGGTGGAAAGTCAAATTGCCATATCAAGGCTAACAGCATGAAACCGAACTGATACATCAAAAATAAAAGGAAAGACGTCAAAATTCTGTATGAAATTCACACTAGAGGAAAGAGAACATAAACCCAATCAAAAAAAATAACATACCACAATACGAATTGTGATAGAAACGGCATAAATCTGCAAAAATCAATGGAAAATGAATGGAACATTATTTCATTCAGGCCAGCTGGACACTGAGGGTATGTTTGAGCCCCATTTTTGAAAGAATGAGTTCTGTAATAGTGATTTTTTTCAGAGAATGTGGTTAAAAAGTACGGGAACGTTTTGGGTTTACGTATAAAATTATTTTATTGGATAATGGGGCTCAAACAGGGGATAAATATGAACATTAATACTGCAAGAAAGGTGTACCGTGTAATTTTTCATCCTCTGGAAGATTGCCCGACTGGTTAAAACAGCACTAATTATAACACTGAGACCAGGTTCCGTGAGGACAATGTCAGAAGCACTACGAGCTGCATCAGTAGCATCAGCAACAGCAATCCCAATATCAGCCTTCTTCAGAGCAGGAGCATCATTTACTCCATCGCCAGTCATTCCACAGATATGTTTCCTGGCTTGCAAACGCTTTACTATTTCATACTTGTGCTCTGAATTAGATACATAACAAGCCAATCAATAAAACATGAACTTGGAGCAGGAATACTTAAGCAAGGATGAACCATGAATTATGCATAAATCAGTGTGACCGGAATCTGCAATCGAATACTGGAACATGAGACTTTGGAAAGAACAGAAAAATTACCAGGGAAAACACCCGCAAAACCATCAGCTTTCTCTATGAGTTCATCGACTGGCAAAGCAGCAATTGATTCATCTTTGTTCTGTCCCAGCAAAGCAGATGAAGGATACATGTTTGTTCCCATTCCTAACCTTCGTCCAGTTTCTTTTCCTATTGCAAGCTGATCTCCTGTTGAAAATCACCAAATTCAGCATTTAATATTGGATTTCACTATTATCTCATTAAAACTTCTGAATGGCATGGAAAGCTAAACTGAGAAATAAGCATATATAATGAACACAGAAATCAAACATGGCTCGATGAGTGATTTACCAATTGTGGTTTTGTGCTATAGCAAAATACCAACTGATGTGGCAAAATTCTGTTTCTGGACCCCATTGTCAAAAGCTCACGACTAATGTTCATAAAAACAATCATTGTTTTTATTCTCTTCCAACAAAATGGTGAAATTCACCATGAAAAGGAAGTGCTGAGGCTAATTATATACATAAACAATCCCAAAAAAAAAAATACTAAACTTGCTTCTTTATGCTTGATGGATGCATAAACAGACAAACAAAATTTGGCCAAGGAATATGACAAATTAATGTAATCCGTAATTCAGAGACATAGCGCACCAGCACAGAACCTTCAAGGAAAACATATTCAGCAGTGTGGATGACATTTTAGAGAAATTGCAAATATGGAAAATGTGCATGTATAACTTGATACAAATTCATTAAACAGATTTCAATTGGCAAAATATTATTGCTTAAAGTTGTAACACAAAATGTACCAGTGATCATTTTGACATTCACTCCAAGATTTAAAGCTCTTCTTATAGTCTCTGCACTGTCATGTCTGGGTGGATCAAAGAGAGGCATGAGACCAATAAATTGCCATGGCCCTCCAGGACTCTCTTTTCTTCCCTCCGGAACTTCCTGCAAGAAAATGTAATGCATGCCCATGAAATAATTCAAATTCCATTTTCTTGGCAACAAACAATTCAATACATACACATCATCATTATAAGAGGATTCCTATGTCATAAAAATACTATTCGTTTTACCTGGTATGCCACGGCTAGTGACCTCAACCCTCTTTCTGCAAATTTATCAATCACAGCATGTACCCTTCGCTCTATTTCAGATTTATTATGCGCAAGATTTAGAATCTACAATACATATGTGAGACAGAAATTAGAATTATAAAATAACAGAAAAACCGTAACAAAAGGGCACTATTTACCTGCTCGGGTGCACCTTTGCTGACCCTGTGCATTTTCCCATCTTTATCTAGATAGGTCAATGCTGTTCGCTTGTCAGTAGGATTAAAAGGAAGAAAGTGGAGTTCTTGAATGCCAGCACGTGCCTGATCGTAGTGAATTTATAAGTCAAAATTCACAAAAAAGTGGAAACATAAGTTGTATAACAGACATCTAGGACGTCTGACACACAGTACTGCTTAGCACAAGAATAAAAGTTTGAACTTCATTTTATTTTTTAATACTTTCCAATAAAGTCAAATCCCATATACCAAACATTCCACTAAGATAGAATGCTACCTCCTTTGGATCAGCCAGCATCCCAACTATAGCAGCGTCTATTGCATCCTGGTTTTCTGTTCGAGATGCTCGGGCTGCCATCAGAACAACAGTATCTGCATCAACACCTTTAGCAAAAACCTGTGGACAAGCACATAAAGCACAAAATAGATGTTACATTCTGTTGGCTATGGTAAACACATAGAAAATCCGCGGGAAAGCACCCGGTATATAACCTCTATAAGATTCTTATCAACAGTGAGCTTATTCAGAGTCAAAGTTCCCGTCTTATCACTGCAAAGCACGTCCATGCCCGCCATCTCTTCTATAGCTGTCATTCTCTTTGTAATAGCTCCCTGTACATATATAAATATCCCATCACATACGAGAATCCCAGAGCGACAGTAGATCGTCATAACCCAGGGAACCAAGTAAAAACCTGTTGAGCCAAACGATGAGCACCAATGGCCATTGTAACAGATAGAACAGTTGGCATGGCAATTGGTATTCCTCCAATAAGGAGCACAAGAAGATTGTCAATCCCAGGGCGATACATCCGATGTTGGATGGGGTACATCACAATAATCTCTATAATCATTCCCACCGCAATAGAGCAAATACAAAAGTTCCCAATCGCAGTCAAGACCTAACCAATACAGCAACAAAATAATACTAAAATGTAAGATTTCAAAGGGAAATATAAGAATTCCAGAAAAAAATTGGCATATTTCTAGTACTTGCCTTTTGAAAGTGCCCGACTTGGTTCGTACTATCAACAAGATGAGCAGCCTTTCCAAAAAATGTGTGAACCCCAGTAGCAATGACAACAGCTTCAATCTCTCCCTGTTTGCAGGTAGAACCCGAGTAAACACCGTCCCCCGGTCCCTTAGTTACAGGAAGGGACTCCCCCGTCAAAGCAGACTGCAAATTCCATCATTTATTATTCAACAAGCTCCAATTAACTGAAACTGTATATAATGTACCAGAAAATCAAGAAAAGACACACACCTGATCAATTTTCAAAGGATCGCCCTCAAGCAAGCGAGCATCAGCAGGGATTATATCTCCAAGTTTAATACTGATTACATCACCGGGGACTAAAATTGCAGCATCCTCCTCACTCCACCTTCCATCTCTAAGAACCTACATCATAATAGCTATCTATCAGATAAAAACAAACAGGGACAAACCAATTATCGGCAACTCCAACACAAGACAATTTCAAATTTAACCTTAGCTTTCGGAGCAAGTCGAGCCATGAGAGCTGCTGCTGCATTGCCTGCATTGTTCTCCTCAATAAAACTAATTGTAGAATTTATCACGAGCAAAGTAATAATACCCACAAAGTCTTGCCAGTCCGGAGGCTTTCCCTGCAGAACTTGAAATTAAACACCAGTAAACCTTCCATAAAAAGCATACTTTAAGCAATACGAGTTTCAAAAGTATGTCCTTACTCCTCCATTTGCGAGGGCAATTGCCATGATAGCAGCAGCTTCCATAACCCATGAGAGAGGGTTCCACATAAACCCCAAAAACTTCAAGAATTTGCTCTCCTGTAAACACACCCCAGGTCCGTAAAGACACGAGCTTTTATCATTAAATCCAAATTCCAAAACAAGAAATCACCGGATTCAATGGGACAGAATCACCAGCCATTACTATCTCATTAATCATTTTGTTAAATTATAACTCATTTAAAGTTTGAACTTCTAATACAAAAGCACGGAGCTCCCATAAAAACATGGGAAAGGAAGGAATGAAATATAAGAATTGAGATACAAATGAGCTTTATGTCAGCCTCAGAAGTACGTTAGTCTAAGCATTAAATACACAACCATATAAAGTGCAAGGAAAATTGAAGACTGTGTAACATAAGAATCGAAGATGAAAAGGGCCAGAGAATGTAAAATAAACCTTCTTTTCCTCAAGTTTGTTGTGCCCAAAAATGGTTAATCTTTCTTGAGCAGCCTCAGTTGAAAGACCCTCTCTGGTACATCTCAGATTCTCAAACACTTCCTCAATGGGAATGTTCTCCTGCACACAAACAAAGAAGAAAAACAAACACAAAACCCGTCAAAAAAGACCCATAAAGCACAAATAAGAAAACCATTCAGATCCATTACCAAATCAACAGTTTCCTTCAGTACAGCCTCCAAAACTTCAGGTTTATCCCCCATCTTGAAACCCTTTTAAACTCTTCTTCTGAAAAACCAAATTTTCAGAACAAAGTTTATTCAGGAACCACCATAAACACAGGTTCTTAGAAAAACCCAGTTAAAAAGAATTTTAATTTTTGGCTAAGAGAAATGGATTTCAAGACCAAACTGAGGCCTACCCACCTACACCAAATCTATAATACAAGTGAAACCGCAGATGAGAGTGATAACTGGTAACAGCTCCTTTTGCACTCCCAATTGATTTATATATATATATAAATTCATTATTAATATTAGTATTTTCAATCAACTTTACATAAAAGGCTTAAAGCCGGGAGACCAAACTTTCCCTATAAATATAATTGCATTTTTTTCCTTCGTTTTTAGGTACTTGAACCATCAAGCCACGACATTTCTACTTTTTATAGTTTGTACAGCATGTATTATTTGGAGTATTTAGCAGGTGTCTTGTACATTATTATGAAATATTTTACAAGTATTTAAAAATAATATTTGAATATGCGTAAATATTAATTAATTTAAGATTAATATTAAAAAATATACAGGACAATAAATATTAAATCATTTATTTAATTTTTATTTAAGTAAAACTTGATGTTAATTAGCATGTATGAACGTGAATAATGAAATGCATTCTTAAATGCGAAATTTTAATTAATTTATAATTAGTATTAATAACATTGAAATAAATAAATGAAGATTAGTATTAATTAAATGAACGTAAATGTTGATTAATTAAGAAATAATAATAGAAAATTCATACGTTATACGTTAATGAAAGCATACAGATGAAATGAATTTGCCAAATGTATATGTACATTGAAGATATCTAAATGGTTAAATAAATTAAATATATATTAAAAAACAAGAAAATAAAGTATTATTAAAATAATTGAATTATTAAAGTTAAAATCGTCCAAAAAAATAGAAAATTACAATCGCGATACCAAACATTTCAATTTTAAGTAGACTTTGTTTAAACCTTCATTTTGTTGCACCAACGATGTCAAATCTTTCAAAAATTCGGACATGAAATTCAAATGGATTTAATTGACCCAATTAATTGACTTTAACCAATTTTAAGATGAGTAAAATAGTAAATTTGAATATAATTAAAAAGCAACAAACAAAAAAAATCAAAATCCAATGACTGTTAATCCTCTCCACTTAATCCCAACCAAAAAAATCAAAATCCAACTTTTGAGCACATTATTTTGGAAGAATATATTTTGAAATAGTAGATTGATGAGAATGTGTGGTTGAAAAAAACAGAAAATTTTTTGATGTGATGAAAAATATTATTTTATTGGAGATTGTGTGGTTGAAAATGGGTAGAAGAATGAGAATGAGTCTCTGTTTGATACATATTAAAATTATTATTATTATTATTTTCAATCACACATTTTTCAATAAAATAATATTTTTTATCACATCAATAATTTTTTCTTTTTTTCTCAACCACACATTTTCCATCAATCTATTATTCCAAAATACATTCTTCCAAAATAATGTGGCTCAAACATATCCTGAGAATTTTAATATGCACCAAACGAGGGTTAAAAAGTGATTGGGTTTTTATTTTTTTATTTTTTTTTAAATTTTAATTTTAAGTTATATTTTATCCCTTTAAAATTGATCAAACTCAATTTATTGAGCCAACTAACGGTCGGACCAATAAAAATCATTCACTCGGACTTCATGTACAAATTTTTAAAAGGTTTGGTATTGTGAGCTCAACAAATGAAGTTTTAGGCCAAATCTGCTTAACATTGAAAGGTTTGGTATCGTAACTACAATTTTTTCTCTAAAAAATGATTTCACTTAGCCCTTCACTCTTGTTTGAGCTCCATTTTGAGAAAAAAAAAATGCATTTTTGAATAAGCCACATTCTTTTTTTCATTCTCATTTTTCTACTCATTTTCAACCACACATTCTCCAATAAAATAATATTTTCTATCACATCAATAACTTTTCCTTCTTTTTCAACCACATATTCCACATCACATCAACCAAAAAAATGCATTCTTTTGAAAATAATGTGCACCAAACGGGGGCTAATTTTTTAAATATTTGTCGCTAAAAATGAAGAATTTTTTTCAATTTATGTATAATATTATTATATTTGAAAATAAGCTTTCAAAAAATAATTTTTTATTAAAATAGTGCTTAAACAAAGACTTAACGTGATATTTAATATTATAGATTTTCATTTTACTTTTACTTTTTTAGTGAAAGGATAAATTTGGGTTTTCCCCGATTTATGCAGGATAGAGATCAGATCAAGAAGAGACCAGCAGAAGAACCAAGAGCC
>CAIGRS010192348.1:0-15909 GCA_903798395.1 Fraxinus floribunda | reverse complement strand
ATTCCGTTACATAGCCACTTTTAATATATAGAAGATATATATGTGTGTGTGTGTGTGTGTGTGTGTGTGTGTGTGTGTGTGTGTGTGTGTGTGTGTGAGATGGATATATAGTTTTTTACATTAAAAAAAAAATTAGCACCTAATTTTTGAAAAAAATAATTAGTGCCTAATTTTTGAATTGAGTTATATAGATTTTATCTTGGAATCGTATAGTGTCGAAATTACCCGTATGAAAGTAATGTCATACGACTTTAGGACAACATCTTTGACGTGACTCCCTGACACTTATTCTCTAACTCTTTTCCTATATTTATGTATTTTATTTTGTTTCTTGATAATCTACACACAAATCACTTTTTATTCCCAATATTTTATTATCTTTTTTATTTCGTTGATTTGCTTTGACGTTTTTAATTTGTTCTTCCTTTTTTTTTTTGCGATAATTAAACTAATTTTTCTTTTATGTTTCATGATGTTTTTGATAGTTAGAAACTAGTTTAACTAATTCATGCTAGAGGTTTTGATTGTCAATTGATTTTCTTTTGATTTTTTGTCATCATTTTGATTTGTCATTTGAATTGGAAATTAATTAATAATTAGATTATCGAGTAGTTAGATTGTGATGGATTCCTAAACCTTGATAATTTCTCTCATTGGTATCTCGTTTTAATTTAATGCATTAATTTTTTTAGTTTTTAGTTTTATTTATTCCAACAAATTCGATATTTCTCAACTAGATTAGACTAATAATTAATCTAGAATATATTCGACTTTCTTAATTGATGGTGTTGCTTACTTTGCCGTAAGTTAGTATGTTTGCAAGAATTTTGTTATAAATGTTAAAATTATGAAAAGAATATAAATTTGAGACAAATAAACTAACACGATTGATATGGAAATTGTTTTAACTTTATATGCTTCATGAACACAAAGGGTCAATTAAAAGTCTATTATTATTTGGATAAATTAAAAAGACGAGGAAAATGGTAGTTGCATATAAAAAACACATAAAAAATTAATATGGGTGATGATCCAGCATTGAAGTTCAGTCCAAGCGGATGTTAATCGGTCAACGTCGACAAACAGCGATCATAAGAGTGAGCTCGTTTTTTAATACTTAAAACTTAATATATATTATTATGTTAACAATAATATTAAACTTAGCAAATACTCTAATGGTAAGGATTTCAATAATTTTTAAGCATAGTCATGTCATTAATTTTGGTAAAAATTGTTGAAAATGGTAGTTGCATATAAAAAAACACATAAAAAATTAATATGGGTGATGATCCAGCATTGAAGTTCAGTCCAAGCGGATGTTAACCAGTCAACGTCGACAAACAGCGATCATAAGAGTGAGCTCGTTTTTTAATACTTAAAACTTAATATATATTATTATGTCAACAATAACATTAAACTTAGCAAATACTCTAATGGTAAGGATTTCAATAATTTTTAAGCATAGTCATGTCATTAATTTTGGTAAAAATTGTAAAATGGTAAAAATTTAAGAACTAAAAATATATGAATTGTAAGCTATGGAATCGAATCGAACCAAAGACATCTCATAAATATTGCAAGCTCTAACCAACTCAACAAAAGGAGACGCTTGAAAATAAATGAAATAACAGTTACATAAGCTAAAAAATTTATCTATTGTTAAAACAAAAAAAAAAAATCTCGACGGATCCAGCACGGGCAGCCGTGGGGGCTCGTCGGGTGTTGGGTCCGCCCCCTGGTACATATCATGGTTATGAAGAGTCGATTTTCTTTCTACATTCTCTTCTAATCAATTTAACTTAATTTAAAAAATCATTTTATAGTTAGAGCTTGATGGAGTAAATTGTGTGTTTAATTTGTCTTGAATGTTATCGATGCGGACTCATTATAATTTAAGAATCTATTTGGTAGGGATTAAAATTTAATTTTTTATTAAAATCAAAGTCAATAATTGATTTTAATTATATATTTCATCAACTTATATTGTTAAAATATAGCAGCAAGATGAAGAAGGAAGCTCACTGCCAGCAAGCTCAGGAAGAAGAAGAACTCAATGCCAACAAGAACCCCAGCAAAGCAAATCGTGGCCAGCATTATTGATACAATCAGCAATGCCAACTACGCATCAAATTCTAGAAACATCACCTGAGGAAAATCCACCTAAATTCTGTTATGAGTGGGAAATTTTTTTTTATATGTTGAAACCAATTTTGTACAGCACATGTATAGTTTGTTAGGAATATTCTCTTTTCCACTATATAAGGACACTACGTGTTTGATTTATTTACTCAATCAATAAGAAGGAAAAACAGAGGGATCATTTTTCTTAAATTATTCACTTTCTTGTTATTTTTGTGTGATTTCTTATATGGTATGAGAGCCTCATGGCTCGAGAAGATTCTGCAAATCAAAACCTACCTCCAAACGTAGAGCCAGAGAATTCTACCAACAATCAAAACACACAACCAAATCCGAACCTCATCGATCCATCCCAACAATCAGCCCATACTTCATTGGTAGCAATGATAATCCTGGAGCTCTGCTGGTTACACAAATGCTGGACTCCAGCAATTATCATTCTTGGGCGAGATCAATGAGGAGAGCCCTCAGAATAAAAAACAAACTTGGTTTCATAGATGGGAGTATTTCAGAACCTGTTGATCCAAACGATCCATTAATGGATCACTGGCTACGGTGTAATGACATCGTTATTACGTGGCTGCAAAATACCATGTCAATAGACATCAAATCAAGCACATTATATGCTGAGACAGCTCACCAGTTATGGCTGGAACTCGAGCAGCGTCTGGTACAACAAAATGCTCCCAGGATTTATGAGATAAAACAAAACATTGTGAATCTGCAACAAAATTAGGACTCTGTTAGTATGTATTTTTTGAAGCTTAAGACTCTTCTTGATGAGTTGTTGAACTATGAATGCATTCCAAATTGCACTTGTGGAGGATTGAAGTCAATGGTGAATAACCAGGAAAGGGATTGGGTGATGAAGTTTCTTATGGGACTTAATGACTCATACAAAAGTCTTAAGGCTCAAATACTTTTGATCAAACCTTTCCCTAGCCTTAATAAGGTATATTCTACTGTCCAACAAGGAGAAAAAAGGAGGGAAATCTCTGAAGATATCCCTGTCAATGATTCCATGGCCCTCATAGCAAAGACTGCTTCCAAGGATGCAAGAAGACAGAATATAGGGCCTCAGAAGAAATACTACTGCACTTTTTGCAAGATACCCGGCCATTTCCTTGAGCGATGTTTCAAAGCTAACTCAGACAAACCAGCATGTAATTATTGCAACATGCCTGGTCACACAGTTGAAAAGTGTTTCAAACTACATGGTTATCCACCAGGACACAAGTTATATGGAAGAATTAGAGTTGCTGGACCTTCAGCCAATCAAGCAACCTGTTTTAAAGAGCCAGAGCAGTTCAGTAACCATTCCGAAATGTCCTTAACTCAAGAGCAGTATTCTCAGTTGATGACTTTACTCAAACCACAGAAAAACCTGCCTTACACACCCTCAGCTAATCAAGTGAAAGCTTGTACACCTTCCTCTGACATCCCAAAAATTTATGGTATTTCTCTTTGTTTTTCTGTGTGCAACACAAAAAGAAAAGACCCTGCCAACCTTGCTTGGATTATAGACACTGGGGTAACAGATCACATGATCTGTTCCCCAACTTTCTTCACCACCATCAGAGCAAAGATTGATCACTCTGTGGCTCTTCCAAATGGAGAACTTGTTAAAGTCACACATATTGGAACTATTAAAATGACCGATAAACTGGTTTTACATGACGTTCTATGTGTGCCTTCTTTTTACTTCAATTTGATATCTGCTAGAAAATTATCACAAACCTCACATTGTTGTCTTATTTTCTTTCCTCAAACTTGTTTTGTGCAGGAACTTTCCACCTGGAGGACGACTGGAATGGGTGAAGTAAGAGATGGGCTATATCATCTGATGCAGAATGAAGTTTCCCCCACAGCATTAGATGAAATTCTACCTTCCTTTGCCAACAAATCCACCAAGCTAGCCTCTGTCACCAGCAATCAAGAAGATGCTAATATTTGGCACTATTGATTAGGACACCCCTCAAACTCTAGAATGAATGTTTTAAACCTTGATCATCAGCTTAAGAAAACTAACAAAACACCCTGCCCTATCTGCCCTCTAGCAAAATTGCATAAGCAACCTTTTCCTATTAGCCAACATAGGTCACAAAAATGCTTCGACTTGATCCATTGTGATCTGTGGGGACCCTGTAATGAAGTAGCTCATGATGGTTCCAGATATTTTCTTAGCATTGTAGAAGATTTCAGTAGATGCACTTGGTTAATACCGTTGAAATTCAAATCCGATACTGGTATTACTTTACAGAATTTTTTCACAATGATTGAAAACCAATTTGACTCCAAAATCAAAGTGATTAGAACTGATAATGGAAACAAGTTTGAAATGAAGCGCTTTTATTCTGAAAATGGAGTTATCCACCAAAAATCATGTGTAGAGACCCCTCAACAAAACGCCATAGTGGAGAGAAAACATCAGCACGTTCTAAATGTCGCAAGGGCCCTTATGTTCCAAAGCAACGTTCCAATGAAGTACTGGTCTGATTGTGTTCTCACAGCAGTCCATCTCATAAATAGAACCCCCTCTCCAATCCTTAAGAACAAAACTCTTTTTGAAATTCTTTTCAAAATTAAGCCTACTTACTCCCACCTAAAAGTCTTTGGCTGCTTGGCTTATGCTTCCACGCTCTCACGAAATCGACATAAATTTGATGCTAGGGGCAGAAAATGCATGTTCTTAGGGTATCCTTTTGGAATGAAAGGCTACAAATTGCTAGACTTAGATACAAAAAAAATCTTCATTTCTCAAAATGTTATGTTCCATGAAGATATTTTCCCTTACAAAGACTTGAATGCTGTCAATCATCCTACATTGCCAACCTTAACTAAAGAATTCATTAACCAATCATCAACCACTGATATAAACAATCTTAGTGAACAGATTTTCCTTGCCTGTGACCAGATTCAAGAACCATTGAATCAGCAACCTGATTCACTTGATCAGCCTGAAATTTCTAAAGAATCAGTTCAGAACACTCCCACAAATTCTTACTTACCTCGAAGATCAAACAGGGACAGAAAACCACCTTCATATCTGCAGGATTTTGTATGCCAACAGATCTCTTCACTTTCCAATTCACAGCAGTCCAACGGGGAGGAAGGTCATCTCAGAGCAGATAGTCCTTTCCCTTTATGTACCACTTTATCATATGATAGATTATCTAATTCACACAAAGCTTTTGTGACTTCCATAACAACTCACACATAACCCAAAACATACCAAGAGGCAGTTAATCACATGGAATGGCGTGAAGCCATGAAGGCTGAGATCACTGCACTTGAGATGAATGATACTTGGGAGCTTACTGATTTGCCCCGTGGAAAGACTGCCATAGGCTGCAAATGGGTCTATAAAACTAAGTTTAATGCAGATGGAAGTGTGGAATGATGCAAGGCCAGACTTGTGGCGAAAGGGTACACACAACAGGAAGGGCTAGACTATCATGAAACGTTTTCGCCCATTGCAAAGCTAGTGACAGTAAGAACCTTGTTAGCTATTGCAGCAATCAAAGGATGGTTTCTTCACCAATTAGATGTGAACAACGCATTCCTACATGGAGATTTAAATGAGGAGGTGTATATACAATTGCCTCTTGGATATTCCAAAGGCCATGAATCTAAGGTCTGTAGACTTCGTAAAAGTATATATGGGCTCAAGCAGGCGTCTAGACAATAGCATTCTAAACTCTCCTCGTTCATCGTTCAACAAGGATTTCAACAATCAAAATCTGATTACAGTCTGTTTACGAGGTATACCAAGGATTCTTTCACAGCCATATTAGTTTACGTTGATGATATTATAATGGCAGGTAGTAACATGGAGCTCATGAGACTTTAAAATCATCGCTTGATGCCGAATTCAAAATCAAAGATCTAGCGGCACTAAAGTATTTTCTTGGGATAGAAGTGGCACGATCAGAGAAAGGAATCCATATTTGCCAGAGGAAATATGCCTTAGACATCCTTGTTAATTCTGGAATCATTGGAGCTGTACCAGCCAAAATTCCATTAGATCAAAACTTAAAACTCTCCAAAGATCAAGGTGACCTGCTACCTGATCCATCTATCTACAGGAGACTTATTGGAAGGCTTCTCTATTTAACCATAACCAGACCCGATCTTGCATATTCAGTACATTTTCTTAGCCAATATATGCAAACTCCCAGAGTTCCGTACCTAAAAGCAGCCCACAAGGTATTAAAATATATTAAACGTGCTCCTGGATAGGGTCTATTTTACTCTTCCACATCTAGTCTACATCTCAAATCCTATTGCGATTCAGATTGGGGAGCATGCCCAGACACTAGAAAATCGATCACTAGATATTGTGTCTTTCTTGGGTCCTCCCTAATTTCTTGGAAATCCAAGAAACAGAACACCATCTATAGATCCTCTGCAGAGGCTGAGTATAGGGCCATGGCCAGTGTCTGTTGTGAGCTAAGTTGGCTGAGATACTTGCTACATGACTTACAAATTGATCACCCTCAAGCAGCATCATTAGCTTGTGATAATCAAGCTGCTTTGCACATTGCCGCCAACCCAGTTTTTCACGAAAGGACCAAACATATTGAGCTTGATTGTCACTTGATTCGTGATAAAATTGAAGAAGGGAGCGTCATTACTAAACACGTGAGCAGCGACACTCAGATTGCAGACATTTTGACAAAGCCTTTAGCTTCGGTGCTTTTTTACTGCCATCTATCCAAGATGGGAGAAGAAGACATCTACTCTCCATCTTGCGGGGGGCTGTTAAAATATGGCAGCAAGATGAAGAAGGAAGCTCACTGCCAGCAAGCTCAGGAAGAAGAAGAACTCAATGCCAGCAAGAACTCCGGCAAAGCAAATCGTGGCTAGCATTATTGATACAATCAGCAATGCCAACTACGCATCAAATCCTAGAAACATCACCTGAGGAAAATCCACCTAAATTCTGTTATGAGTGGGAAATTTTTTTTTTATTTGTTGAAACCAATTTTGTACAGCACATGTATAGTTTATTAGGAATATTCTCTTTTCCACTATATAAGGACACTACGTGTTTGATTTATTTACTCAATCAATAAGAAGGAAAAACAGAGAGATCATTTCTCTTAAATTATTCACTTTCTTGTTATTTTTGTGTGATTTCTTATATATATCAAATTATTTTAATCTTCATCGTATGTCGTCAAATGCATTCATATGTAAAAATATGTATAAGAGTCCAAACTCTCTAAATTAATACGACCAGATGCACAGTAATTTATTATTGGAGGATGTTATTAATTTGTAGAACATCTACTATAAAATTACTATTTCATTTATTATTTTCTAACACCAATCGCTTTAATTTAAGCACACGACTTTCTTTGAAGAGGAAAAGCAATAAATCGAAGAGAGTCCAAAGGAACAATCTGTAAAACATGAACTTGCAATTGCCTTTGATCAACTTCCAATTTACCCTCTTAAATCTTAGGGAGAGCAACAAATTCTTCGTGAGAAAACACCAAATGAAGATGACATAGCAATTCCATCATCACATGACCATCGTTAAAAGAAACTGTCTAACAAAGATAAACCGGACGCATTTTATTCACGTATTTCTCTTATTGACCTATGAAATTCCATACACGTCCTAATTTGTGAGGTACATACATCCGATGTATACAGTTTGACATCAAAACAATGGTGATGAAACAAACTATTGGGTTTGTCGACGGGTACATAATTTTATGTACATGATGGTGTCCACACCCTCACATGCATAGGGTGTGACATTATGTACATTCAAGTAACATATTCTCTGGTTCTATATGGATGATTATACTTTTTATTAATTACTAAATTGTAAATACATTAAATAATGCCTATAGAACGCGTCGATTTCATATATTTTTTTTTATTAAATGTCAGAGACAATTAATTATTAGATAGTGGAAATATTAAATCGTGCCAATAGGATGCTTTATGATTATAAATAGATAATATATATAAGATTACAAATAGATAGATCTATATTATATAATTCGATTAAAATCTTGTATAATTTGTGAAACTAATCAAATCCATGAACAAAAATTCATAAATTTTAAGAAAATTATTTAGATTTGAGGACACTATTATAGATAACATCAATAATCAAATATATTGGTTGTGAAATTAAAAGAATGAGAGAAAATTATAACAGAATTAAAAGTGAATTCGAATTTTATTATAAAAATATATCCATAAATAAGAGCTACATACTAACAGAGATATAAATTTTTAAAATAAGTAAGACTTATCTAAATATCTTAATAAAATTAGATATCAATCTATTATAAGCTAGAGAGAAAAGAGAATAAAGTAGAGAAGTGAATAGACTTTTGTGTATTATATTGAGAATCAATATCTCATATTTGTAGAGAAGAATTAGAGATACAGTGATAGTAAAAACTAGAATTGTGGGGATATAATTGTCACTCACAAATATATACCTCATTAAAACNATTGTCACTCACAAATATATACCTCATTAAAACACTGTCAAGAAAATTCAGTGAGACAAAACTTGATAGAAGGAAAAAGAGTATATCTGCTCCACTTAATTCAATTCTTGTATCAACTCATCATTGATTGTACTTCTATATTTTTAGTAATAAAAATTTTCGTGAAGTATGTCTCGTGTTGTCTTGTACAGTTTTCAAATA
The DNA here is from genome assembly GCA_903798395.1 of Fraxinus floribunda. Taxonomy (NCBI): domain Eukaryota; kingdom Viridiplantae; phylum Streptophyta; class Magnoliopsida; order Lamiales; family Oleaceae; genus Fraxinus; species Fraxinus floribunda. The sequence goes on along the minus strand of CAIGRS010192348.1, from coordinate 7,090 downwards.
ACATCGTTTTTATACGATATATTTATCAACTTTTAATGATTGTAGTAATATGATAATTCGGAGAATCACTCTCGTTGATTTTTTCAGGAGTTTCGTATAAATCGACTAATAATTCGAGGGTAAAGGTCTTTAAGGTTATAAACATTTATTACACAAAAAAAAAAATGCCTCGTAAAAACTTAGGCCCTGTTTGAGCCAAATTATTATCTCATTAAAATGAAAAATATGACCGTTATCAATCACACCATCATTTAAATTTAAGTTTTCTATCTTTTGTGCAGGGCCCAATAACGGCTATAATTTTCATTCTTATTCTACAATAATTTGGTTCAAACAGGGTCTTAATAGGAAAAATTATATGGGAAAAATATTGATAAAGGAAAAATAGTACACAAACAGGGCCTTAATAGGAAAAATTATATGGGAAAAATAGTACATTATTCTTTTTAAAGTACACTACAAAAAGTTGTATCGTTAAGAACCGGGCCAGGAAAACCCAATGGAAAAAATCTTTGGTCAAGGAAAAAAATAGTACAGCGTGTATTCACTCTCCCTCACGATAATATTACTTGAATTATACGTTTCAAACATATTAAATATTTCAATGAAAGATTAATATTCATGTCAAATGGGTTAGCTATAATGTGTTTCAAATTTCTTACATTATCAAGATAACATGATATGGACTCGTGATTTCAGCCCCCACGATCTTTACAAAATTTACTATGTTGAGAGTCGTGCATTACATTTTACAATTTTATTTTTCTCATTTCCTATTCGCACGAGTATAAACCTTTAGATTTTCGGAGTGTAAGTTCAGAAATTTCAGGTTTCTCTAATAAACTCTATTTAGGATTATGTCCCTTTTATTTGGTCAATCATAACTTCAATCAATATATTTCAATGCATTTATTCGCTATATGATGCAATACATCATGTACAATAGTGTTGCCTACAACTTTTTCTTTTTCGATTTTATTCTTTTATATAATGATATAACTTATTGGGATATTTCAATTTTCAACATATGGGTACTTGAATATTTTTTGGAGTTCCATAATTTGTTATGTCTAAATACTCATCAAGAATATATGCATTCTTAATGCGACCATCTTTGCTAATTATTCCAATTTTGTTTGGAAATTTTTTGTATTAAAATCGAATATCATCACGCTTCAGACATGCCATAAATTTATCGAATATAATATTAGACTTGGAGTATTTAAAATTGTTGTGTGAGATATTGTTGATCACTTTGGTTAGTAAATACATCTAAATGAATTATTCTTTCAAACTTCTAGCTTGAATTATCTTTTGCGATGATTTACATAATAATATATTTGTACATTATTTTCAATTTCTTAATTCCTCCTCTAATGCTAAGATAATTATCCTATATAATCGACAATCAACATACTATGTTATAAAATATCACATGTTTAGGATAAATTATGTATTTATTTTTAACATCATTTAATTTTCATCTCGGTGAAATGTGGTGAATTAATTGTACATATACTGCACTATCAAATAATTAGATGCAGAAACCAGGCTCTGACCATATGACAATTATAATATGGAGAATTTGATATGGCATGATACATAATAGCGATTCCCTAAACAGAAATGAGAAGTAATGTGTTCTCAATGTAATTAATTGGAGATATTTAACAACCAATAATGTTAAACTATTTATCGGCATCTCAATTGACACTTACTAAAAGGTTGAGATTTAGGTTTCACTAACATTAACAAGATACACCATCTTGATTGAATAATCCGTAAGTTATGCTCATAATTTAAGATTTGAGAAATAATTTTGCAAATTTCAGATTGCTAACACCATGCAATCATCTATTAGATTATCAAATCTATTTAAATATAAATAATATCTAGATAGTCAATGTAGAGGATGATGGAGCCTCAAATATCAACCTAATTAATTTTAAAAAATATAGAAACTTCAGTCACTATGTAGCTAATTATGGTTGATAACCAATAATAGAGAGAAGAAATATCAAATAAGAATTCATTGAATTGAAAAATCTTCGGTTCTTCATTGAATGCCTATTTGAATTCTTAATTTTACATCATTATCAATCCATTGATGGTCCAACTATTAATGTTTGTCATTTGAATAATTATTTAATCAAACAAAAGCATAGTAAAATTTCAAAAATATAATTAATCATGATATAATCATATAAAAATAATGTCCACATAATATGAATTGTATTTTTTTTCCTTTTTCAAGGATAAATACCCATTCAAAATTATATGTTTCTCGAAACAGGCGCTTATGCAAGAACACGTATTATACTATTACTTCTTCAAGAGTAATATATTAATATTCTTTTGAAATATTGAAAATTATAATTCATGCTCTTCAAAAGCAAATAATATTCTTTTGAAATATTATTTATAATGTTGTGCTACTTCGATAGCAATGTTATAATAGATTATTAATTTAAATTTATAATAGAACATCTAAAATTACTTAATCAGGTTAAAGACACAAAGAGTATTTAATAATCATCATAAAAAAAATTAAAGCAAAAAGTACACGAATTAAAATATGAATTAAAGAATAATATGTATACGGACATGAATTTTACTTGTATATTCCATGGTTCATATGAAGTTTGACACTCTATGTGAATTTAAATGCAAATGGGTGGAAAAGTCTGTGGTGTTTAAAAATTGTCCAATCATGCTCTGACACATGGCACAATAACAAAATTGATGTACTTATAACATGGTTGATTCTGACAAACATGAATAAAGTGTACATCTTCTTAAAGCATGATTAATTTGTACAAGCGTGATTAATTGTAGACTCTTAGAGCCCGTTTGGAAGTGATTAAAATCGGATTAAAATTGAAAATATAGTCGTTATTGGGTTCCACTGGTCTAATAAAAGTCAACAATAACGACTAATTTTTCAATTTTAATCCGATTTTAATCCCTCCCAAACGAGCTCTTAATTTGTACATACAGCCTCTTAAAGAGGTAGAAGGACCACAAACGTGTGTGATTGCAAAAGGCAGAATTGATTACAAATGAACAATTATTGGGTTGCGTGAATTGATTGCCACATAGTTGATTGCAATAAACTATTGGGTTGTAGATGTGACTGAAGAATTGGATGCATAAAAATAATAATATACATGATTTTTGTATATTATATTGAGAACTACAGTTGTGGACGATAAAAAAATTCGTTTGACCTGATATCTGTGGGTCCCGTCTCGAATGAAACGGGAATTACTCGCCTATACAGATAAATGGGGCCAGGACGGGGAGAGGGTCATACTTCGAAGTGGGTATGAGACGAGTACGAAAAATAGTTCCCACCTCATTACTCACCTCATTTATAGTTCCCGTCCCGCTACCCAGTCAATAATTACACATCAATTGACAACATGGATACTTCTTTTTCTTCCAACTCTTGGGCTAACACATTCATTGAACGTTGAACTCTCAAGTTGCAACTAATCAACAAAGCTAAGCCATAAGAAAATAAATGGTGATAAATGCATTATGTAGAGGGCCTATCTCGACAGCCTCTGCACTATGATTAGATTGACCCTGTTGTTGACTATGAAAGGAATTTATCATTTGGATAGTAAATTTAGCATTTGTTCGGTGAAAATTAAAATTAAATATTTAGCAAATTTAGCATTTGTTCGATGAAAATTAAAATTCAATATTTAGCAAATTTTAATAAAAATCAATGAATTTTTTTTGAATCTCATGAAATATATGATAAAAATTAATTATTAATTTTGACATGAATTAAAATTTAATTTTAATCCCACCGAACAAGTATCTAATCAATTGATAAGAATTTATAGAGTGGAGCGACAATGAGTTTGACATTACAACATCCACATGCATGTGGGGCTGTTCATTCTTGTCATTTATTTCTGTACTAATGCATCAAAGTCAGATACTTTCTAGTTTCCACTAACATATTTTGGGACAAAAAAAATGTGGGTACAGTACATATAAGGAAAGCTATCATTTAGCTAGTGGGTTAGGTACATGTCGTGAAACGAACATAACATTACATAATTTTTTTTACAGAGGATTTACAGACAACACGCGTGATAAAACAAGTGGGGCCCTCCCCCGTGAATAATAAATCCTCTGTACATAAGAATTTATTCTATAATTGATAAAATTTGTGGTGTTGACATCTTTACTTAATTTCATTCAACGCTTTGCACATTTGGCTCATGTTTAGATTAGTCAAAAGGAATTATTAAAAGTTTAAATCAAAGTTAACGATTAATTCAAATCACAAGACATTTTTCCAACTTCAAAATGGTTGTTAAAACGTGCAAGACACGTTTAAGCTTTCTAAAATAATACGAGCTAGTGATCAATCATTCAAATAGTCTCAATTACTTAAAAGCTTTAAGCAATTAAGAAATATTCAATCAAACATGACGTTAAAGCCCATAACGGGAAAATTTGCATTAAAATTACAACGAGGTTTTCATCGTCATCTCAAGGATAGAAAATCTAGCCTAAAACGTTCCAACAAAAACACGTGTGACAATTAAATTTAAAGTCCTTTTGTGGTAATTATCATTAAAACTTTATGTTATCTTTTTGTATTACTAGTCAACGTTGAACGTACGTTAATTCTAATGAACGTACGTTGCACGTTGTTATGAAATGTTTTATAAGTGTTGTAGAAATGATATTTGAATATGCGTGAATATTAATCAATTTAAAATTAATACCAGGGAATATAAATGTAACAATTAATATTGTTAAATCATTTATTTAATTTCCAATTAAATAAAACTAGATGATAATTAACATATAGGGATGTGAATAGTGAAATGTATTATTGAATGTGATCATTAGAATTAATAACACTAAAATGTATAAATGAATATTAATATTAATTAAATGAATGTGAATATTAAGTAATTGAGAATTAATAATATGAAAATTATACATTAATGAAAGCATCAGATGAAATTAATATGTCAAATGTAAATGTATATTGATGATAACTAAATGATTAAATAAATTAAATAATATTGAAAAACGAAAAGTAAAGTATTATTGAAATAATTGAATTATAGTAGTGCTAGAATTGTCCAAAAAATGATTCTCACTTGATGTGATATTTACACCCTGTTTGAGCCCCTTTTGTGTTTAAAATGTATTTTGGAATAGTAGATTGATGGAGAATGTATGATTAAAAAATTAAAAAAATTAGATTGCGCATAATATTATTTTATTGAAAAATGACGATTAAAAAGAAGAGAGAGAATCGTGTATTTTTTATTTTTTTTTTTAAAAAAATGGGGATCAAACAAGGGCTTAATGTATTATAGATAATTATTATAAATTATACATTAAGTCCTTAATTGTATATTAACTTTAATAAACTTCATAAAAAGACAGGCATGGACAAAATTAAATTTATTTTAATCAAAATAACTAGTGACCTTTATTAAGAAGAAAGAAGGATTGAGACTTACGTCGCTTTAGTCATATTTAGGTGTAACGCCCTAAACAAATGTTCAATTTTGATAGGCTTCTCCCATTTGTACAGAAGAAGAAGTATAGAAATTGGCCAGAATGAACTAAAACGGTGGGCCACAATGTATTTAATTATTACAAAAAATGGTGGGTCCCACTTACTTGTGTGTGGTCTGGTGTATTTCTGTGGTGTACAGAGCAGAGTTCATTTTGATAAGTTAAATGTTACTTTTTTTAAGAAGAAAGAAGGATTGAGACTTACGTCGCTTTAATCATCTTTAGGTGAAACTCCCTAAACAAATGTTCAATTTTGATAAGTCAAATGTTATTTTGATGTAAAAAGTTTATTTTCAGTAGACATTTTCAACTAAACAATTACAACTTGATGGAAGTATCAATTGAACAACTTGAATTCAAAATCTACAGTTGACAAGTTCAAACAAAAAAAATATATTTAAAAAACAAAATCCTTTTTTCAAAAAGGACTTCTTTGTAACACTTAAATCATGCTAAGAGGAATAATTAGTAATTGAATAATGCTAGATGTAAATTCTCCTTGACAACTTTATTGACATTTCTCTATGTAGAAGAAATCTGTGTAGGTATGCAATTGTTGTGGTCAAAATTTCTGGTGTAGATGTAGCTTCGTGGAAGAATGTAAATCTTAATATCAACTACAATGTATATATAGTATGATTGCAATTAATTATGCTAAAAATAAGGTGTTCGAATTCTGATTGTCACAGTTACGAAAAGTTGAGGGGGTCTGAGAAGAATTTGCCCTTATTTCAATTAGAATAATATTATTCAATCCAATTGTTGCTTAACATCCGGGGTCTATTAAGAGGGTGTTTGGTAGAAATTAAAATCGGATTAAAATTGAAAAACTAGCCGTTATGATTGACTTTTATTAGACGAGTGGGACCCAAGAACGGCTATATTTTCAATTTTAATCGGATTTTAATCCCGCTCAAACGGGCTCTAGTGGCATGAGTGCTCAGGTGGAAAACTTAGCAANTAGAAATTAAAATCGGATTAAAATTGAAAAACTAGCCGTTATGATTGACTTTTATTAGACGAGTGGGACCCAAGAACGGCTATATTTTCAATTTTAATTGGATTTTAATTGCTCCCAAACAAGCCATAAATGTTCTTAAATGATTAAACATCTTATAGGCCAAGTAAGAACAAAGTGAAGTTGATTAACACTAATCTTTATGTTAAGTTCAAATTATAATTGGTAATTTCTAAATTTGTAATTGGCAATTTCCTTAATCAAAATCAAGTCTCAATTGAATTGTATTAGGAGTTTATCGAGTTGTAATTAAAGTCAAAATATGAGTTATCGAGTCCTAACTAAAGTCAAAAGAGTTGATGTTAGTATTATAGTCCTTGAAGGAGTTCAAGATGTTTAAGAAGATCACATATAATAAGGGAAATACAATTATGAGTCTAATAAGTGTCGAAAAACTGCACAACTTATGTTCCAAAATCTCAGTTGCAACTTTTAACACATTTTTCATATAGAAAACATTGGAATTTGTACATCTAGAAGAATTATAGCCTTTTGGGTTAGCTTTTCAAC
>CAIGRS010192282.1:0-11052 GCA_903798395.1 Fraxinus floribunda | reverse complement strand
AATTCGAACAGTTGTTTCAGGATTGATGTGATCAATAAGGTAGTCTAGGATACATTTATGCTTCACAATCCATCGAACACTTATGAGGCGTGTATTGCATACTCTCAATCAACACAATCGGAGTCAAGCAAGATTGAAACCTGCGTAAGATTCTTGGAGACTAATCCACCATATTCATGCAGAAGACATTTGAAGAACTTGGAACTGGTCTAGTAAAGCCTCTACCATGCATACAGCAACCCTCCTCAATTAAAACTCAAGCAACTACCACTGTATCTCAGATATGCATATTTGGGAGAGTCATGCGTAAAATTTCCTTTCGTACATGCATAAAATTCTCATAGAGAGGAATTTTCCACCCAGTGTAGAGAGTCAGCGGAGGTTAAAACCAAATATGAAAGAAGTGGTACGGGCCGAGGTATTTGAAGCTCTTAGATACAGGCATCATCTACCCTATATCAGATAGTGCGTGGATCAGCCCAGTTCAAGTTGTGCCAAAGAAGGAGGGAATCACAGTCGTACCAAATGAAAAGAATGAAATCATTCCTTCTAGAACAGTTACAGGATGGAGGGTTTACATTGACTACCGCAAACTCAACGTAGCCACACGGAAGGATCATTTTCCTCTCCCATTCATTGATCAAATGTTGGAGAGGTTGGCAGGTCATACGCATTACCATTTCCTTGATGGTTATTCAGGATACAATCAGATACAATAGTGCCAAATGATCAGGAGAAGACCACTTTTACATGTCTCTACGGCACCTTTGCCTACAGTAGGATACCTTTTGGTCTTTGTAATGCCCATGCTACATTTCCACGATGTATGATGGCAACATTTTCGAATATGGTCGAAAAATTCATAGAGGTGTTTATGAATGACTTCTCTGTCTTCGGCGCTTCGTTTGATGAATGTTTAAAACACCTGAGCTTAGTCTTATAGAGATGCAGGGAATCAAATATGGTATTGAACTGGGAGAAATGTCATTTTATGGTGCAGGAGGGCATTGTATTGGGACACAGGATTTTAGCTAAAGGAATTGAAGTAGATCGNTGTATGATGGCAATATTTTCGAATATGGTCGAAAAATTCATAGAGGTGTTTATGAATGACTTCTCTGTCTTCGGCGCTTCGTTTGATGAATGTTTAAAACACCTGAGCTTAGTCTTATAGAGATGCAGGGAATCAAATATGGTATTGAACTGGGAGAAATGTCATTTCATGGTTCAGGAGGGTATTGTACTAGGATATCGTGTTTCAACTAAGAGAATTGAAGTGGTTAAGGCAAAAATCAAAGTCATCGAGAAATTATCGCTACAAACTTCTGTCAAGGGTGTTCACAGCTTTTTAGGTCATGTCGGGTTTAAAAGACGGTTCATCAAAGACTTCTCGAAGATCACTAAGCCACCATGCAATTTGTTGATGAAAGACATCCCATTTGACTTCAATGAAGAATGTTTGACAGCTTTCCACACCCTAAAGGAGAAGCTTACTTCAGCTCCAGTGGTTGTCACACCGAATTGGGAGTTACCCTTTGAGTTGATGTATGATGCCAATGATAATCATTGTAGGAGTTGTATTGGGGCAGGGAAGGAATAAAAATTTACATGTGATATACTACGCAAGCAAAACTTTGAACGATGCACAACTTAATTATGCAACCACATAGAAGGAGTTGTTGGCTGTAGTGTATACATTTGATAAATTTCGATCTTACCTTGTCGGGTCAAAAGTCATTGTCTACACAGATCACGCGGCACTGAAGTATCTGATGACGAAGAAAGACGCTAAGCCGAGATTGATTCATAGGGTGTTACTACTGCAAGAGTTTGACATTGAAATCAGAGATAAGAGGGGCAGTAAAAATGTGGTAGCAGATCATTTATCTAGGTCGGAGCTCAGTCAACCAGAGGAGTCAGTAGATATAAACGAGATTTTTCGAGATGAACAAATATTTAGTGTGGAAACAACACCTTGGTACGCTAAATACTGGAGTATTGTCATTCATCTGCATATGCAAGACATTTTGGGTCTTCCAAGACAGCAGCTAAGATCTTATAGTCGAGGTTTTATTGTCCTACAAGTTCAAAGATACCTTTGAGTTTGTGAAGAGATGTGATCGATGTCAACGCACGTAAAACATCTCAAGAAAGAATTAAATGCCTTTGAAAAGCATTTTAGAGGTGGAGCTGTTTGACGTATAGGGGATTGACTTCATGGGGCCATTTTCATCGTCATTCTCAAATTAGTACATACTTGTGACAGATGACTATGTTTCCAAGTGGGTAGAGGCATGGCATTGCCTACAAATGACGCAAAGTTGGTGACTGGATTCTTAAAGAAATACATTTTCACCCGCTATCATAAGTGACGGAGAAAAATATTTATGTTATCGCCAGTTTGAGCAATTGTTGAGTAAGTATGGAGTCAAACACCGTATATCAACCCCGTATCATCCTCAAACCAGCGAGCAAGTTGAAGTTTCTAACCAGGAGTTGAAGAGAATACTTGAGGTTACGGTGAGTTTTTAAAAAAATGTCCAAGAAGTTAGATGATACTTTGTGGGCTTACAGAACAGCGGTCAAGACACCTATAGGCATGTCACCATATCGTTTAGTATTTGGGGAAGCATGCCACTTGCAAGTTGAATTGGAGTATCAAGCATATTGGCACTTCGAAAGTTGAATTTGGATTTGCACGCAGTGGGTGAACAATGTTCGTTTCAATTAAATGAGATTGATGAATTTCATCAGGAATCCTATGAGAATGCAAAAATGTACATGGAGCAAACCAAGAAGTTTCATGACATGAATATTCAAAGACGAGAGTTCTGGTGGGACAGAAAGTGTTGTTTAATTCCTGACTCAAGCTTTTCCCGAGAAAATTGAGGTCACGATGGTCGAGTCCATATACAGTTACAAAGGTTCTTCCATACATGGCTGTTGAAATCCATCATGAAAGTAAAGGGAACTTCACAATGAATAGACAGCGGCTTAAGCACTATTGGAGAGGGAAATTTCCAAAAGAAAAGTCCAGCATCTACGTCACATAGTCGAAATGAAGCATCACGATACAGTCGAGCTATCAACTATAAACTAGCGCTGGTTGGAGGCAACCCAACATTCTTACCCTTTTATTTATCTCGCTTCATGCATTAGTTTTTGTTATTTTTCAGGTTTTAGAAATTTTTAGGTATAGTGGGTAATTCATCATCCCTATGAATCCTTCTGAGTCTAAGCATGGTATAAAATTGGTTTTAAATGGGTTGTGCAAGAGGTTGGGGGTGTTGGAATGATATATTGTTGAGTCGGTGCTAAAATCACACATTTCGAGGCAAAACGATCTAAAATGGACTTTTCGGAATCAACATGTGTTTTCAAGTTTAATAATGTTTTTGTAACCAAGTTCTTGGCATCCACGTGCACCTAATGGTTTCAAATGTCTTTTGCCAAGTTGTGGGGGCATTGGACAGCTGTTTTGCAATGTAGGTTGAAAACCGAGTTTTCGAGAAATATTGCACATAAACGAGTTTTCGAGGAATTCGACATGTTTTGCGAACTTTTCAATGTTGCATACATTCGTTACATGTAATTGAGGTGGTTGGTACATAAATCGAGGTATATGGTGTCTCGAAAGGTCGAACTTATACCTTTGGCATGAAACTGGAAAAACCTACATCCCTGGTGTTCTATGTGACCGCATAGTTCACTAGGACATGCGGTCTCGTGCTGTGGTTCAGGCCAAAAATGGCCCTGATCATTTGTTCTATGCGGTCTCATAGAACACTCCCCTAGCCTTTAAGATATGAAATCCACCACACACGGAATGAATTTGTTTTTTTTTGCCCTATTCTCTTTCCATTTCTTCAATTGGTGATATTGGAATTACATGATTATGGTTTTGTGTTGATTGCATTAGATTTAGTGAATAAAAATTCGGTTTGAAGCATTCCCACCTTACCTCCATGTCAATGAACAATATTTTCGCTTGAAAGGTGTTTTATTAAATGCTTGTGTGAATGTTGTTGTGGAATTTGCCTTCTTTTCATTCTCAATATTGTTACATTGCGTTTTCACATGATATTTGTATCACGGTGCCTTGGGAAACTTCATTGCACACACCCGCACCAACACGAAGGCACACGGGCATGACATCACTAGGCACAGGCAGTTCACATCACCCACTTCGTCCCTCGATTTCATCAACCAAATGACATCTGCTTGCTTTCAATATTTGGTATGTGGTGGACTAGGCCACCTTCTTTATTATGCCCGAAGGTTGCTCATGAAAATATCGAGTTATCTATCGGTGTCAAGGGGTGAAGATGCTTGGTTGAACACTATCTTCCTTGCCTGACTTTTGGACTTGATTTTGGGTTCGTTTTCGTATTCCTTCATTTTTGTCCTATCATACCCATATCTACCTCTACATTTTCTTCAAACTTACACCTATTACATCGTTTTTGTGGTGACTTGGTCAATGACATGTTTGCTTTATTTTCCGCGCGTGACTTGCATGCTTTACCTTTGTTTTAACAACTTCGGACATCATTAGCCATATGACTCTACTTCCTGAGAGACCAGTCTGACTGGAGGATTTTCTCGGATTTGAGATTGCCACCTTGGTCCTGAATTGTGGTTAGGACAAGGTTATTGACCGACCTCGTCTGATATACGAAGGCCTAGTCCGCGAGTTCTATGCAAACTTCAACATAGACATTGACACTCCCAGGGCCGAATATCAACATCAGAATTAGGTTTGAGATAAGTGGGTAATGTTTACACCGGAGGTTATTCAAGACTTTTATTGGCTGATGTGGGATAACATAACTCCTACTCCCAGTGATTTTCATTGGAGCACGGTAGCAGGAGTGCTACTAGGCGTGAGAATGCTTGGCCATTACAGACTCCGGTATGGCATCAAATTGACCTCGGACCATCGATCGCCATTCTTTTGTTATTCGTCTGCCATAACGTTGAACTCACCACACATTGGAGTATATTTACTGACCCCACCGCCAGTCTACTCTATCACTTGGTGCGTGGACAAAAGATTGATTTAGCTACCTTCATAAATGATCATACCCATTCTCAAGGGGTCTAGGGGGTCAGCACCGTTCTCTGGTTTTCTAGAGTCTTATCTACTGTATATGCAAACAGACAGGCATTAATATCCCATCCGGGGAGCTTCCCAAGAAACCCAGCCCTTTCATTAAATAGACTACATTGGAGGCTCAGGATCGTGCTCGGGCAAAGCATAGGGAGAAGCTAGAAAGAGCACACTTGAGGCTGCAGTATGCTATCATGATCATGGTGCAGAGGACGTAGAGATACTAGAGGAACCACCACCACAGGCATCACAAAGGTCGACACGCAGTTGCTCCGTCGGATGTTCTCGACCATGACTAGCTCGAGCAGAGATATCGAAGGTCTTGGACAAGTTGTGGGTGCCATGGGTGCTACTATATAGAATCTTCGGGATGACATGATTAATTAGTGGGAGGCTGAATAATTAGTGGGGCCGAGTTGATGAGATTCAGATGCAAGTTAACGAATCATGGGACCGTCCGGTCGCATTGAGGCTGACGTTCGGGACATACGCACCGACCAGTAGTCAGAATTAATGAGACAACTTCTCTCCTGTCTACCACCAACATCGGTTGATGGCGCTTCCGCATCCGATTTCTATCTACCATATCCTTATTCATCAGGGGAGCATCCTGAACCCCTTTTTCGTTCATCTTCCATGCACTTGCTCTTATTGTTCTACATTTTTCTTTTCTTGTCTTTAACTTCATCCCACATTGAGGACAATGTGTTATATAAGTTTGGGGATGACATTCATCATGTTATCTGCAATTTTGTTGTGTTTATGTAAAAAAAAAAAAATTTAATTTAGTTTTCATCTTTTGCTAAGTTATTCTTTGTTTTACGTATTTTCTAGCATCAATTTAGAATTTTGTGTGTTTGTGTGGGTTTGACAATTCTGCAGACCATGATGTTAAATATTGGACTACGTATGAATTATGAAAAATGTGCACTATTAGATGGTCAATATATGTTTGCGTGAAACTTGACTAACTTCGCGCACGACACTCATGTTTACATATTGGATTGATGATTTGGTTCATTACTTAGAAATAGTTGAACATAGTGAAGATACCCGAAAAAACATCTTTTGTAATAAATCATGACCAATTTTTAGAATAGTTTGGAGGTGAATGAACTGTTGTAAGGGAGCACTGAGATGAGTAGGAATTCTGTGCATGGTATTATGTGTGGATTATCTAAAACCAATGAAATGAAAATGAGGTGAAAGTCTCAAGTTAGAGGATAGTTTTAAAAATTGGGTGTTTAAAAGAAAATGGGCATTGCACTAATCTTTGAGTAAATAACAACATTTGTTCGAGCCTGTATAACTCGAGTGATTAAGCCTGCAAGGATTTAAAATCAAGTGCCCTATGGTCATTTGACTTGGGAGTCATCGGCCTAAAGCTCATTACAAGGGTTTATAGAAAGCAAATGAAAGATGTTATATAAAAAATCTATCCATTGAAGAATAACATACGTATATTTATGTATTAATTGCATTCTAGACATTCGGTTGATAGAACTTTAGCTCTCGTAAGGCAAGTAACTTAGTTTAATCTCAAAGGCTGAAGTAATCAAAAATAGGAGAATCTCTACTTGTTAAAGTGTGAACTTATGATAGTATGATCCATCCGAACTAAGAGTTCAACCTTAGAACACACCCTGGGATAATTGAGTGAAAGAATAAGTTTGGGGAGATGTGTATCTTTCGAGCAGTGAAAGTGAATATTTGACTAGTTTCGGTCGGATATGAGCTTATCACTATTTTAATATGTTGGCATGAGTTTACACACACACACGTCGAGTTATGCATATAACATGTAGAGATTGATTTGATTTTGCACTACTGTAGTTGTTCTACTAAGCTCCAATCTTTGAGACACGGTAGGCTGTTAAACCATGTTTTGATTAGAATTAAGCTATTATTTTGTTTGAGGACAAACAATAATTCAAGTTTGGGGGAGTTGATAAATGCATTTTTTACACACTTATTTCGGTTCACAAACATGGATATTTGTCGATAAATATGTGAAATCTTAATTCGATATAATATGTATTTACAAGACAATACTGATGATTACGGTGGAAATTAGAAGAAAAATGGAAAAAGAGCTAAAACGAATGAAAATTAAAGTTCAGGGACTAAGATGCAAATAGTCAAAAGATAATCCAATAGAGAAATTGAAGAAATGAAGATTGAGAGATCAAATTGAGCATGGGAATTACACATTGGAGGAAGAAGAAGTGAGAAAAGAGGTCGAGAAACACAAAAGGAAGCTCAAGGACAAAAACGCAAGGACGAGGATATTCCTTAACACTATGTGGTCGCATAGTGTTGGACCCTATGCAGTCCCATAGGGTGATGCAGGGAATTTCAATGCCCAAGACATCTCTTCTATGCGACCCATAGAAGGAAAATGTGGCGAGATTCTGGTTTCCTATTTTAATTAAACTACCTATGGAAACAAGATCGGGGCCACGTATTTAACCCTAAAAAATCCCAAAATGAGGGGTTACGCAATATTAGAGAGAAAAGAAGTATTGAAGATTGAAGGAAGAAGGCAAGAACGAGGGTTTTCACTTCAAGAATCAAGATTTCAAGTTTTAAAGTGAAGAATTGGGTGATGTCTTTTGCAAAATATTTTTGTTCTTTTCTTTTATCCATGTTAGGCTAGACTTAGTTGTGCTAGGAGAATGATGATCCTTGCAATGTGAACTTTTAATTCTTTATTTCGCAATTTTGACATCAAAACACGAATATTATATGCAATTTAATTTCTCCGTAATTATATACATGTGATTGTGTGAGTTTGGGTGATCTATTTCATGCATTCGAAATAAGGGAAGAAGATTCGACATGGTATAAATCATCGTAGGGTCCGACAGGGATATAAATATACAGCTATGCCCTATGTGAATTTTTAAGTGTTTACAAAACTTCATGCATTCTTATATATTCGCATTTGTCATATAGATATGTTAAATGGTATGCGATAATAGGTTCAATACTACTCAAGAGAGATTATTGAATAGATTAAGAACATTGATTCTTCAACTAATTCGTCGTGTTGTCAAATTGTGAAATTAGGGTTAAAAGTGAACTTGCTTGGTGATTCACAATCTTAGTGCGCTTTTCATATATTAATTTCTTCAAACCTTTACATTCACACATTATTTTGCAATTAGTTTGTCTGCATTCATATACAATTTTGCATTAGTAGTATAATTTAGATACTTTCACGTTTCAATCATATCGTTGGAATAATTAATTTCGGTTAAGGTCGCGATATGTAAAACTAAAACTAGTTCAATCTTTGTAGGAACGACATTCGGACTCAAATCCATTTTATTACTTGAACAATACGTACACTTGCGGTGATCAAAGTTGAACATATTTTCGACGTGTCACATATCTTGTTGGGAAGGCCAGACAGTATAATATGAAAATGTATATTATGAGATTAAACATAGGTATTGCTTTCTCAAAGATGGAGAATCAGTTACTCTTGTTCTTTTAACACCAAAACACTATGAAAACCAATTGAAGTTAAAAGGTGAGGAAGAAAAGAAAAAGAAAGAGGGGAAAATGAGAGTAAAACTAGAACTTCAAGAAAGAAAAAGAATGAGAGAGAAAATATAGAGGTGGCTGAAAATAATGCAAAAAGAGTAGAGTTACAAGAGAAAAAAGATAGAAAGCCTACAGAGAGGAAAACAAAAGTGAGCATTTATCCATAATAGAATAAGATTAAGAGGGCTTTCATGGAAAATCAGCATTTGATATTGCTGGTCCAAAAGGAATCCTTCCTTATTTTTGAGGAAACTAACCAACCCTCCCTAGTTTTGGTTATTTATTTATTGTAGGAATCTGAGAACGTGTTCCATAAGGACATGCCGAGTAGGTTACCACCCATTAGAGGCATTGAGTATCAAATTGACTTTGTACTTAGAGTCGTTACTCCAAACCAACCAACATATATTAATAATCTCGAGAAGATAAAGGAGTTTCAAAAGAAGTTGAAGAATTGATGGGCAAAGGGTATATGAAGGAGAGCATGAGGGAATGTGTGGCGCCATTACTACTTGAGTCCAAAAAGGATGGGACATGGAGAATCTGTATTGATTGCAAGGCAATCGACAACATAATGGTAAAGTATCATTGTCTCATAATAAGGTTAGATGATGTGTTTGATGAATTGCATATGTCATGTATTTTTAGTAAAATAGATCTTGAAAATGGTTATTACCAAATTAGATTGAAAGAAGGAGATGAATGAAAAAATGCTTTTAAGTATAAATATAGATTGTATGAGTAGTTAATTATGTCATTTGGTCTTACTAATGCACATAATACTTTCATGAGATTAATAAATCATGTTCTACGTGCATTCATAAGAAAAAAGTTTAGTAGTTTATTTTTAATACTTTAGTATATATCGATAGTTTAAATGATCATGTTGAACATTTGAGATGTATTCTTATTGTTTTGAGACAAGAACAACTTTATACTAATTTTAAGATGTATAGTTTTTGCATGGAAAAAGTAAGTTTTTTTTTAGTTATGTTGTTAGTTCAAAAGGTATTGAAGTGGATGAAGAGAATGTAAAAGCCATCAAAAAGTGGCCAACGCTAAAAAAAATAACTGAGGTAAGAAATTTTCATGGTTTAACTAGTTGTTATAGGTTTTGTTAGAGATTTTAGCACACTTGTCATACCACTCACTGAAATTGTAATAAAAAAAAAGTATTGGATTTTATTGGGGGCATTGAATAAGAACACGCATTTAATATGGTGTGTTCTGTACCTATTTTAGTACTACCTAACTTTAACAAAACTTTTGAATTTGATATTGTGCATGGTTTTAGTCTACTGTGTAGCCTTTGGATTTAATTCATTTACCTATTGATGAAAGAGGTAATTTACATGGAAAGAACAAGACTGAATTGGTGAGATCAATCTATGAGGATGTTTGCTTTCAAACTAAAAATAATAATGAATAATAGCTTCTCGAGCCAATAAAGGAAGAAGATGCGTGATATTTGAACCAGGTGATTGGGCTTTGGTTCACAAGAAAAAAGAATGTTTTCCAGCCCAAAGAGGGTCTAAATTGCATCCATAGAAGGTTGATGTTTCAAGTCCTTGAGAATGACTATGATTACAAACTAGACCTTCCAGGGGAGTATAATGTGTTAGCTATTTTAATGATAATGATCTTTCTATCTTTGATGCAAGTGAAGATTCGAAGTCGAATCATTTTGAATAGGGAGTGAATGGTTAGAATCATTGATGTGAACCCACGTAACAATTGAAGCTAGGAAATCCAGGATAGATTAGATCAAACCCAAGAAAGTGAATCAACGTTTGAAAGAAAGCTTGACCCAATAAATTATTTGACCAAAGAACCAAGACAATAGCAATAATATCTTGACCCCATGATCACAAAATTTATGAACCTTACTTGAATTATTGAACGCCACAAGAATTTAATTCTCGATAAGTTCTGATTACGCCCAAAGAATAATTCGGTAGTTGTAGTACAGCTTTGAGGTATCGTATCTACAGGGAGACGTGAAAATTATCAAGGGATGCGAAAAAATGGTTGTTCTCACCAATTACAGGAAATAAATTTGCTCGTCACGTAATTGAGATTAATTATTGGGAATAAGGAAATTAAAGTTGATGAATAAGATAGTGAAGCGTCGGGATTATCTCAATCGGATCGGATCAATCACATCAATTATTCTATTTTTATAACTCGATTAGAGACTTTCATCTCGGCACTCTAATCGGAAGATATGTCATTTAAATCCAATTTAATTCTAACATGCTCCTAATGGTTAATCTTCATATTGCAATGTCACACCTGGTTTATCGAAATCAGACTCAAAATAGAATATATACTTTAAAGCATAAAGCAGTAGAGAATCACACCAATAAACTTAAATAACTGAGATTAAAACCTAA
>CAIGRS010192255.1:0-17303 GCA_903798395.1 Fraxinus floribunda | reverse complement strand
CCTCTGCCATATTCTTGTCTTCTTTTATTCTTTTGTTCTTGATCATATACTTCATTATTATTTGCCATATAACTTCAACATCTCAATCCGGTGATTGGTGTCACAATAAGTGGTATCAATCCTAACAAGCGATATCAGATTAATTCGGGTATTGACTTGTTTTTGTAACAATCTGTAACGTTATTTGTACAGATCCCCTGATAGCAAAACTCTTCATAAAGTAGGGGAGTGATATTATTGAAATGTAGTAAAATGAGTGGCATGGTGCAGGGTCAGACATTATTCATTGTGGAGTCAAAAAAATAAGTTACAAAAAAAAATGTGTAAACAACATAACATTTATGAAAATAATTGTATGTATTATTATAAATGTTGCCTATGGGAGTACTGAGTTTCAATATTCTAGAGTACTATTTTTTTATTTTATTTTTTCATTTTCTGTTGCTCGAAGCTAACGAATTTCTATTACATGATAAACGAAATTTTTAATTTTTTTCAAACAATTCATAATGATGAGTGAAAAATAATATTAAAACTTAAAAGTAGTGGTTAGAAAATAATTTTGAAAATACAGTAACCATTCGTTAAAAAAAAATAAAGTTCTACAGAATTATAAATACCTTGTAAAATTTGGTTATTACACAAAAAGATTTTAAAGTTCAATAACAACTAAAAAAATAACATGGAAAGTACTGTGTTCATTGACCATTAAAACTTTTGTCTTTAGGCTAATCAGGAAATCGAGAACGGGCAGATTCTCATTCATTTACATAGAACCTGATATATTTTTATTTAATTTCCATCATTGATTCTGATATAAGACTTCCAATTCTTTATCTTTTTCAAATTATAGCGCGATCGAGATTTTAAAATAAAAATACAATCCCGTTTGGTAGAGATTAAAATCAGATTTTTAATAAATTTTGATAAAAATTGATGAAATATGTGGTTGAAAAGATGTGGATCCTATAAAATGTGTGGTTAAAATTAATTATTGACTTTGACTTGAGATTTTAATTGAATTTTAATTTAAACCAAACTGGCACTACATAAGATAAATAATTAATAATCTATGCAACATGGGTTCAAAGGTAATCTAGAGAGAGAAATACATAAAGATTTACATAATGTATTACATAATGTCAGATAACATTCTACCATTTGTTGATTTAAAACACAATTAACTTTTTCATCCAATATTTTACATCCACATCATATTATGTAATTTATTATGTACAAGTAGCAAAATCCCAAGCATTATAAGAAAGAAGGTGCGTATGAGAAAATTAGTGTCTAGGAGAGAACAAACTTTACATTTGGAATGAATATTGATGGATCTATCTATCTAGTAAGCAATCGGATATTTCAAATTTCATTCAAATCACTTTCTTAACCAAGAAACAATCCTATTCCAAAAGAAAAAAGTGAAAAAAAAAAATAAAAATTAAATTTTAAAAAAAATCAAAAATAGTTTTTTTGTGGGGTCAATTCCACCAATGAGTATGGCTTCTTAGCAAAAATCGGATTTGCTACATATATTATATATATCAAGATTGACATCAAATTTGATATTGTATGAGGTGGCAATTTTTTGTACATTGATTTTAACAATATATTTTTCAATCAATGACCAAATTTCATCCACATAGGGGTAATGTCATTCACAATGTAACTAAAAAATGTACAACCAACATAATTGCAGCATAAATAAGGGATGGTAGTTTCATTTCAAGTAGACAGAAATTAGGGCTTCAAATTGGGAGAAAGATGAACCTCGCCAATACTCATCAATATTGTATTTTTCTTTCTAGTTTCTGCCATAATATTTGTTAGAATTTGAGTGTGATCTGAATTCTTTGTTGAAATAATTGAGAATTTTAATTAAAGTGCACGTTAAGTGAAATTTTACAGTGTTATACAAAATCTTTGAGCAATTAGTGTGTTTTAAGAACTTAGGTCTTTGGAGTCTAATTCGAGGTCTTCTTTAAGGAATACATCTCGGCTGAATTTAGAAGTTATGGGTAAATCCACATTGCCACCATCATTAGTGGTGTTATTGTATTTAGTTGCTAGTAACAGACCCATTTTTTGCTATAAGATTTCGCATATGTATTATTCTAGCCAAGATTCTTCTTTTGATGGTTTGAATAGAGTTAGGGTGTTGATTCTAACTAAGATTCTTCTTTTGATGCATTTAGATGTGATTCTGTTACGTGGCTTGTTTCAGCCTTACTTGGTGATCATTGGGTGACTTTTGCCCCTAGTTGGGTGGCAGAGTTGGAGAATATTTTTAGTTGAAAATTTTGATGGAGAATTTCGTTTGTGTTTTTGTTGAAAAGTTAAAATTTATTCCTTACAGTGAAATTTGTTCCCAGGTAGAGAATTTTTGAAATTTGTTTATTGTAGTGGAATTCGTGTCAAGATGAAGTTTGTTAGGATTTGGGTATGACCCGAATTCTTTGTTAAATATAATTGAGAATTCTAAGTAAAATGCACATTAAAAGAAATTCTATATGGAATGCTTTTGGAGTCATATTCGAAATTTATTTGACAAATTGTAGTTGAAATTCTATTTGGAAGCTCAAATGGGAGTTGAAATTTGTATTGGATTTGAAGAGATCAAAAAAAAAAAAAAAACTTTTGAGTATTTTATTTTATCTACAACTCTACTTCTAGGGCTTGAATTGTTCCATATACATATGACTTTTCTCTACAATTTAGTTGGGTTACAAAAAATCAGGTGTTTAGAGATTGATTTTTAAAAATCAGGTTGAAAGTTTAATTATTCAAAAATCAGATAATAAATCAATTTCATCACAAACCCTAGAAACCATTTCCATTCTCTCTCTCTCTCTCTCATGTCTTCTCTACCTTCTCTCTTCTTTCTCTCTACCAACCTTCACTGGCGATACCTCTCATCTCTGCCGATGGAACTGTGTTGGGTGGCAGATCTGGTGATCGCGTTGATAGCAGTACAGTGGTTGTGGAGTGTTGGGTAGCGGATTTGGTGGTTACAGTGATGGAGGTGATGATGGTCGTGGCAGATCTGGTGATCGCAGTGATGGTGGCGAGATCTGGTTTGGATCTTATTTGTTGTTGGAAATGGTAGTTGTGGTGGTAGCTAATGGCGATGGTGGCGGCGACGACGACGCTGTATGGTGGTGGAGGTGGAGGTAGAGGTGGTGTGTGGTGTTGCAGTAGGTGTTTGTGGCCACAGCGACGCGATGTGATAGTCATGGCGTTGTTTCCGGTGGCGATGGTGGTGTGTTTCTGTTGTTGGCGACGATGGTGCATTTCTGTGATGGTGGCGGTAGTTGTGTTGTTGTGGTGGTGGTGGTGTGGCGGCGGCGTGGTGGTGATGGTGGTATATGACCACTATTTGGTGTATGTGACTACTTATTTGGTCATTTGTGATCATGTATGGGTAGTGGATCGGATCGGGGTGGAGTGTTGACTAATTATTTGGTCATTTGTGATCAAGTATGGGTAGTGGATCGGATCGGGGTGGAGTGTTTCAGTGTATGTGACCAATTATTTGGTTCAACTTGAAAATATGTGACCGATCGATAAAATGTGACCAATAAAATAAATTGTGACGTATAAAATTTTTGATATGTAATCTCGAAATAATTTGTAACCAATTAATTTAATAAAATGTGACCAGTAAATAACTTGTGACTCATAAGGATGCATATGTGACCATGAATTGTGTAATTGTGATTTTAATATATTTAATTAATTAACAAATATCTGATTTTTTCATTTTTAAACTTAAGAACTGAAAATTGATTTAGTGATAGTTAATACGTGATTTATAAACTCTTCCCTTGATTTTATCTCATTATGGATTGTTAACCTCATTATAGGTTGGTTTAACCTTAATGAAGGCTTATTTATCCCATTATTAGTTAGACAATTTGTAAATACAAATTATTGTAATTCTTTTTACCATATGTTAGTAAAATCTCATTTACTCTACAAATTATATTCTTCTTGTGAGTTTACGATTTTTACTTCATATTGAGACTATAATATAGTCTCGTCTTCAATAAATTGGTATCGGAATTATCCGGTACCATCTTCGCTTTTCTCAGCAGTACGAATACTCATCAATCTTGTATTTTTCTTTCTAGTTTATGCAATAAGACAAATACAATTGCAGTGCTTGTTTGATAAATCTTGCAAAGAATTTAACAATTTTCACTTTAATCACACACGATAACCATAACTTTTTGTCAACTTTTAAAAAATATATTTCATTTACTTTTACAAAAATCTACTAAAACTTTTACCATAAACTTCTTCAAACACTCCCTAGTTCATGTTCCAATGATAACAATGTCAGTGTACCAACAGGCAAAACGTAACATAATAGCATCTGTCTGCTTCTCATAATGGGTTGTCTCAATAAACGAATAATTATTATAAACTTTATTGAAAAAGACAAGTATTCATTTCAAAAACGGGCCAGCTTTAGTTATTTGATTATTATTACTATGAAAAGCCATAATTTTTTAAATAAAAATCATGCCAAGTATTGGCAATTTGCCTCTTAAAATCAGCATAGGCCTATGTTCAGAAGTATAAAATCGGTCATGTTAGACGACATTCATGCTTATCTCTAGAACTTGTCACGAGCACAACAAAGATGAAGATTATAATTTATAGGTATCATTTTTCTATCTCAAAAAAAATAAAAAATAAAAAATCAAGAAAATATTCAACTCAACAGAATAGTGCAAGCCTTACATGGACCGCGCAGAAACCTATGATTTTATGGCCCGCCAAACTCGAGAGCAAGGCCAAGTTTATAGTAATAGCAAAATGTCCCTTCTCGTCTTGTCTCTTATTTTTTTGTGTCTAAGTTTATATCGTATTTAAGAAATAAAAATAAATGATTAAATAAGGTAGAAAATTCCCAATTGAATGCGGATAAGAAGGGCCGCTCTACCTTGCCCTACCAATTGACAACCTTACCTATATCTCATAATTGAGGATCAAATTCTTATGGCTTCAACTATATGGATATGTAAACCCTAAAGTTCAAATTTAAATTTATTTTCTCTATGATTCTATTGAGCCCACGTTTGAACCCCATTTTTGGGAAAAATAGATTTTGTACTTATAAATTTTTAGAGAATGTATAGTTAAAAAGTAGAATTTTTTTTTGAATTTACGTATAAAATTATTTTATTAAGAGAATGTGGAATTGGAAATGAGTTTGATAAAAAAAAATAAAAAATAATCATATATGTTGTTAATTAAAAGTTTATTACTGGATCACTAAATTGAAATTGCCAAACGGGCCTAAATGGATGAATCTATTTAAATTTTTGTTCAAAAATTAATTTTTAAAAAAGTTCCATATTCCAGAAGTGTTTTTAGAGAAAACCATATTAGATAGATTCCTTTAAAAGCTTATCTAATAAGAAAAAGCAATTTCCTAAAATTAACCAAACGGGTCCTTGATCATTCCAAATATGATGACAGCCTAATCAAGCTTTCTTCTGAGTAGAACCCCTCCTCTTCAACAATCAAATTTTTTTTTCCTTAAGGAGAGAACAAGACCAAGAAACAGAGGTAGTCACCACGAGTCGAAAGCTGTGTAAGAGTTGACAAGTACTTGTTGGACTATACAATAGTCTCGAACAGATTCCCTTGACAATACACAATCACATGCATCTTTGTTGGGTTACAATATAAGGTTAAAGCAAGAATCAGAAAGTAACAATATTCGGAGACAGCTGAATTTTAGTGTCGCGCTGTTAACATCGCCCCCAGTAATGAAATTGTGTTTGCATACTGGGTACTCGAGAGTCACAAATGTATACAATAGGGTGGTCGCTTTATATCCATCATAATGTAGGAGCAATGAAGCTTTAACACAGGAACCAAATGTTTCAATTATGAAATTCCCTTATTTCCTTTTCCCTGAGCCAATTCTTAGAAGCTCAAAGCTACGGAGAGCATCATCATGGCCGCCTCTAGAGACTGTAGCACGAGTAAAAGAGGACAATTTGGACTCAAATCCAGGTTGTAATCTTTGAAAGGTGGATAGTCGACCGCTGCCTGAGCCTAACCGGCTATTGCGATTTTCGCTGGCTTCCCTGTAGGAGCTTGGCCTGCTGCTTGATACCGCCCTCTTAGATGTACTACCAGCGAGAGACAACCGTCCTCTTTCAGAATCAGTTTGCTGGAGGACAAAGCAGCAAGGGTACATAATGATAGAATTTCACACAAGGTTTATTTAAACAAGGGAAAATTGCACCATTGATCTCCAACCTATTGCTCCATTAACAAGATGGTCCCAACCTTTAAAAATGAACAATTTGTCCCCTCTCCCAGACTTCCATTATCGTTGCACAAGCAGTCCCAAATGAGGTAACTGTCTAAATCTTAGGTCACAATTTAACTATCCTAACTCAAGTTTCAGGGCACCAGCCAAAGTTGGGAAGCAAAACTTAACTTCATAAAGTTGGACAAGTCGAAGGTCGGTCGTGTGAAGATTTAACAAAGATTTGCACAGTTTCTATTGAATGGGATCGATTGTGCAATTATAATAAATGGGAATCAACTAGCTCTTTTTTCATATATTAGAGACCAACTTGCAATTGGAGCAATGGATTGGGTACTAATACTACAATTTCCTTGAACAAATGCACACAGAAAATGAATAGCAAAGGCAACAAAAAGAGTATAGACAAAACAGATTAAGCCCAAATCTTTAGCACTCACCACATCTTTTGATGATGGCACGCTGTCTGATGATCTGTGCCTCAAGTTATCCCCATGCAAGCCTCCACCAGAACCATTCCTTCTGGCAAATGCCTCAACTGCACCAGAGAATCTGTCTCGAACTTCTTGCTTCACTAGATGATGCACATAAATAATGGCAACCATTTATTAGACTATTAACTTTCAGATAATTATGTTAAATAAGAAGTCGATAGAAAGTTCCCAATGAACATGAGAAATTCAATTGGCGCGTGTACAAAGTGTGGGTGAACATCAAAGTCTTTGCTCAAAACAAAATGAGGTGCCCTAGAAGACCTGGAGTCTTTTGTACTCTTTCAGCCGAAGGTCCAGGGTTTATAGGTAATTTTCCCATTGGCTGCTGATAAAAGAAAGAAAAATATAAGATACAAATATTAACTCAAAATAAAGCAGGGCTAATATACAACAAATCAAGAGAACACTAACTCTTACTCTAGAACTGGAGCCAATCTGTGGATACTTTAATAAAGTCCAGTCAAACACATAGTCCAAGTGATAACCTGCTCCGATTATCATATTCATCAAGAAGAAACCATTATAAAACTCTTGAAATCAACTTTTGAGGATATTTTATTGACTATAAAATGGAATAAACTGAAAAGAAGATAGATATGGCAATATAAGCATCCCTACATATATTTACCTTCTCGAATAAAGCGATCTTGGAAAAGCCTCTTCAAGTACATATAATCAGGCTTGTCCTCAAATCGTAATGATCGACAGTAATGGAAATATGATACGAACTCCGATGGATAAGATTTACAAAGAACCTGTCAGAAAAAAGCAAAATGCCATCATTTGAAAAATCTATCATATAAAAAAAATTCTTACAAATTACGCCAGAATAAGCAAGGTATACTTCTACAGGTGTAAGCATCTTCTTCTCACTAATTTTGTCATATTTTTGTTTCTTAGTGCCAGCTTTCAGACCCTGCCAAGGGAGGCTAAGATGGAAAAACCAAATGTGATTAGTCAGTAAGTTATGCATGAGAGAGGAGAAAGAACAGTGGAAAAATCTAAAGTGAAGTTCTTATGACTAACCTTCCCCTGAGGAAGTACATAAGGACATAACCAAGAGATTCCAGATCATCCCTTCTGCTTTGTTCTAAAATGGATAATCAGAGGAATAGGAAAAATAAAAAAAATGCTAGTACGTCACTGTAATAGGTTTTGCTCTTTGTATATAGTTTGATATGAGCTATCATGAAGCAATATAAGTATCTTCAGTAATTAGTTTCAACCATAAGGTTCACTCACCAACTCCAATATGGGTGTTTACGCTCGCGTAACGAGCCGTGCCAGTGAGATTTTTATTTTCCCTACAAACAGGGAAAAGGGCAGTGAAGTACTAAAGATAAATATTGATAGCTTAAAATTAATGCCGATGTCATTCAGATATTTAAATGTGCATGAAGATAAAAGAGCAATTATATTTGACACCCAAAATGCATAATTGACAATATTGTATTTAGTTGACAGTGAAATGCAAATTTATCATTTCTCACTTTATATGACAAGAAAGTATCATCACTTGGGTAAGAGCAGGGGCGGATCCAGCAACGGCGAGCCGACGAGGCCGTCCTTGCTGGCTCCGCCGGAAAAGAAAGGATTATAAAGCTCTGACGACTGATGTTAAATATTTATAGATGTACCAACTTTCATCAAATGGTTGTGTAGCTTATATGGTATAGCACTAGCTTTGCATATGAAATGTACAGTGTTTGATTTCGAAAACCTCCAATCTTCGTTTTAAATTTTTAGCTACCAAATTGGCTGAAAGCAAAATTTTATATCACATTTGAAATAAATAAGATTTGAACCTGTACTCACTATGTGATAATGGAAAGCTTGACCACCAAGGCAATTGAAGAATGTTAAACAATAAATTTGACAAAAATATATATATTCAGTTTTATCAAAGTAATAGACTCTTTGCTATAAAAATTATTATTTTTAACAAAAATTCGACCTTGTAATGACCTAGTGATTGAACCACTGACCCAATAATTTGTCCAATTAACAATCGGGTGAGGTATGATAACCATGCATAATAAATACTTTTATTGTTAGGTTCTATCAATTTATTTTGTAAAATTTAAATTTGGACAATCTGAGTACTGCTCTTTATTCTTTTAAGAGTTCGGAAAAAGTTTTTTTTGTTTTTTTCGTTTTTGTCATAAATAGTTCTAAAAATCATTGTTTTAAAAAATTTGCATAAGCTTGCCTAAGTCCGAAACTTGTATTTACCGTTTAATCATGATTTACGTATAAACTTTATCTTGTCTCGCTTAAATTTGTAAAAACTTGAAACTTGATCGTATGTATATGATTCAAATTTTTTTCTTGTTATTTTGGATTATATTTTCATATGTATATGACGTTTACATTTATATTAATTGATTTTTTAAAAATATTATTTAATTAAATATTAATAAATAATCTCGATATTGCGACCGTCAACGGTCAACGAACCGTCCTAACTCAATCGACTTCCTAGATCCGCCCTTAGGTAAGAGTAGCATATTGAAGAAAGAAAATAGTTACAAAATAATATTCCCATCCCCATTTAAGCAATCGGCATCATTTTCACGCTTTCCGTGAAAGAATAGTTCAGCCTTGTGTATAAATAGTTTCAAAAAGCTTAATCAAGTATTGAGGCGATTCATCTATGTGAGGTGAGATGTAACGATGGAAATCAAGATAGAGATTAATAAAAATAGAGATAAAGTATAATTAAGATTTTAAAATAGTTTTATTTAAAGTATGTTTATTTTATTTAGATTTGATATTTTAATAAAGTTTTAGATTAGCAGAAGTTCGTTTAATTTGATATTTTTAGTTTATTTGCTCAATAAATAGACTTATTCATTGTAATTCACAATATGATTATATGAATAAAGATTGATTTCTATTTGCCCATTCTTATCTTATTAGCACCACTTTCTTTCTATTCCTTGTTTTGACTGTACACTGCTACGTCGTGGCAATTTGATATCAGAGCAATTCGTTTTCTTTGACCTACACCTCAAATCTGCTAACCGTTTTCATCCAATCCATATACAGATCGCTGTCGTCCACCACCCATCCAAGCCCTACAACCACCTTTATACCTCCAAACCATAAACATCACAAAACATAAGAAAGTTCATCTCCACAGCAGTAGCAGTTTTTTTTCCTTCCAATTTCTTTTGCCATTATGTTGCTTCTTGGTGCAATTCTCTGCCCAATATTACAACCCAAATAAGCTCTAGCTCAATTACAACCCATATACCATTACATATGCAGGCCCACCCCACTAACATACCCACAAACAAAATCTGCACAGTACAGTACTCATAACCCACATTACCCACCCATCATACATACAACCCAAATTTTTGTTCATACAACCCAAAAGTAGCCCATATACACACCAACACACACAGAAACGGCGAATTGTCCAAAAAATACAAACAGCCCATACCAATTCACTACCTAAACTTAATATTACCCAACCCGGCCCACATCCAGAACCATAACCCCTGTGATGCTCGGACTCTTTAATCCGGTCGGAGTGCTTGTGATGACACGACACGGATACGGGGTATAAGATATGGGGCAGACACAACTTTGCAACCGAACACGGCATGGTGGAGAAAGGCGGCGCCGATAATGAAGAAAACATTCAACAAAATTCACGGCCATGATTCATCTTCATCAACAACACAAAATTTGGGGGTTTACATGTGAGTATTCAGGAAGCAAGAGCAAAGCCAAAAAGCCGTCGCGTAGAGGGTAGAGATAGGAGGCGATTCCGCGTTGTGAAACTAAGACGACAGTGGGAATGGATGTAGGGTAACACAAAGTTAGGGATGATCATAGCCTGCCTAACTGGGTTAATAAAAAAGTGTTTCTTGGGCTTACTATTTCTTGGCTCATTTCTCCAACCGCCCAATTAGCTGGGTTAAGAAAAAAGAGTTTCTTGGGTTACTATTTCTTCTCCAGTTTATTCCTTAAGACTAGCGGCGGTCTCTTTTCCAATTCTCACCAATTAAATTAAAAAGAGCTCAATGTTTAAAAAAATTACTTCTGAATAAATTCAAACAATCTACAGAAATTTACTTTATATTATTTTTTTTGAAGTTTGAAAGACGTATTCATATACTCGTGTCCGAGATTTGGACTCTTTTTAGTCATGTTCCTATATCCTACATTTTACAAAATAAAATATACGACACTTGGATACGTACCCGTACCCCAGTCCGATCATCATAGCATAACCCTAACCCTAACCCTAAACTAACCAGCCCAATAATTGGAGTAGTTGTTGCTTGCTGGAGACAGAAAGTGACACTTTCGTTTTTCTTCAGTCTGGTGAATGGCAGAAAAACCAATGTGAACTTTGCCCAATCCCACTACTAAGAGAACGAGACCTTTCATCTGCTCTTGAGTTAGTGGTGATGAGTATACCCTTCATACAAATAAAGACCACAGGACAAACACCTTGAGCCAAGCATACAAGCTGTTCTCTAAGGATAAAATAAAGAAATCACTACTCTGCCAAAATGGTCTCCTCCATTGAGAAGGTCAAATTAATTTTTGTCCAGTTCTACAGTTTAGTTGTGTATTTTAATAAAGGAAGAAGCTAAAGAGGTCCAAATCCAAAATTGCAGCAATGCAACATTTTCCAACATACTCTTAACACCTTCACCCCAGCCCCACAATCCGTCCCCCTTATTCTCCTTCTCCGTGACTGGTAAACTTAAGAATATGTAGATTTGCCACATAACAAGCTCATATCAACCAAACTAGGTGAATTGAGATTCAAAAGTGGTTATAGGAATTAAAATAATCCAAGTGCCATTAGTTTAAAACATCTACAAACTGAGGTTTGAAGGGAATACTGAGTGATGATTAGCAATAGATGCACGACCGGTGCCACACAAATTCGAAAAACAAACTTACAATTGAAAGATTTATTACTCTTATTACTGTGCTCCGCAATGGCCATTGGCATACTTGGGAACCATAATCAAAAAAGATTAAAAAAGTCATTATATAGTAAAAAATATAGCTCATCATATGCATACCGGTACGGTATGTGCTTATGAGTTTGACGATCCATGTATTTCTTTGCAAGCCCAAAGTCAATGATGTATACCTGTTCAAAAAAGACTAGAAGGTTCAGTTTAAGAAGGCTGAAAGTTGAAAATTTTAATACATAAGAATTCAAGTGCATGTTCAACATCAATATATATGCACGTCAGATTCATTAAATTTGTTCTTGAAAAAAAAAAAAACTTAAATCCACGTCATGAAATAATACTAAATCATTACCATTGCTATGAAAGTGAACAGAAATAGTAAACATTTCATCAGTGATAAAGAAAAAGATACTTCTGGGTAAATTTTAAGTCTAGGGAAGGGATCGAGTGGAGAAAAAAAAGTAAGGTAATAAAAGGAATAAAAAGAAATTTACATTCAGTTCTATAAACGGTTCAGGTTCTGGCCCTTATCAAAGTCTAATGTAGTATTCAGGTATTGAGAACGGTGTAAAGATAGGTAGACATACTAGTTACAGTGTCACAAAAGAGAGTTCTACACGACAAGTGATCCGTCAGTGAGAGAAAAAAAACCAGAAACCACTTAGGACCAAGAGAAAACAATAACCAACAGACCATTGTTCTTTCAATAACAGGAAACCTCAATGAGGATGAACTACAACCAATTTGCAGGAATATGTCCTGGACCATAGAGGGGACAAAGAAAACAATAAAAGAATTCAAGTTTTGTTACCAATTTCAAATATCATTATGCATGGTTTCCAGGCTTATGTACAATCCAATAGATAAAAAAACACGTGTTGTGCCAACTGAATATGATATAGAATCCAATGACCACCCCCTACTAAAAATAAGTAACAATAGTGAAGTATACGTGTATGGAGACCAAGGTACTACTACTTTGGGTACTTCCTACATAAATACATTCTGAAATTATATCAAAGCATAGATATAATCTCTACTTTCAGCTTAATTTGAAAATGAGTAACTGCCGAAATAAGCACCAGATCAGCCATCCTTGGCTACAATCCCAGATTGTGAACCTTTTTTCCCTTTACCAACAAGTTTAGCATGCATCCAAATCCCTCTTAGAGCATATATCTTATTCTTACACAAATATACATTAAGCATGAGACTCTCCGAGGTTTCATGAATGGTAAGACAACTGACCAATGACAACGTCCCAATTTGTCATCATTGCAGACCTGTAAAATCCACAAATCCATGCACAACTATGTATCTCACTGTTTATGCATTTGCTTCAGTACCCATCAAACACTGTACTCTCTAAGAGCATATAGCTCATTCTTTCCAATTGCCATATGCATTACACATCAGATTCTGCAAGGTTTCAACAATGGTCCAGACTCCAGAGACAATGTCCTATAATAATTATGTCCTTTACAGCTCAAAGAATACACCAAATGTAATAAGCGACACAGTAGAGAAGACAACTGGCAAAATATGCTCAAGGCGAGTAAAGTTCAAAATCATAAGCGAATTAAATAATATGTGCAGGCACAAACAGCGCATGTATATACTGTCACCTGAATCAGAAAAGAAGAAAATATACCTGACTCGATTTGCACCCCAACCCCACTAGGAAGTTATCAGGCTTTATATCACGGTGAAGAAAACCCCTAGAGTGCATGTACTCAACTCTAGTAATCTTCATAAAACAGAAGGGAGTGAGTAAAATTGAAGTTGCAAAAACCATGAAACGAATTTTCTATGATGGTGGAATACTTACTAACTGATCAGCCAGCATTAGAACTGTTTTTAATGTAAATTTCCGATTGCAGTAGTTAAATAAATCTTCTAAACTTGGTCCAAGAAGATCAATAACCATGGCATTGTACTCTCCTTCAACTCCAAACCATTTAAGGTGGGGAATTCCAGCTTTATACAAGAAATGAGAGCATTAACAAACTTGTTTTGTCTTCAGTACATACAATAGCAAACTAAGAGAATTTTGAAATTAGTAAACTCACTTCCTCCCTGGAGAAGCATATACACCTTTGATTCATAGTGAAGCTGAGGGTGCTTAGTTTTAGCAGATTCCTGGGGAAAAAAAATATGTTTGCTCCAAGAAAACAAAATACGAGAAATGTAAAATCAAACAAATCATTTAAAGTAAAGCCTACAGAGTGTTTGTGCAAGAAGTTTCTCCATAGCTTAAACTAGAGACTTTAGGTAATTGGTCTCATTATATTAGTAAAAAATGAAATGCTTGCAAATCAACTTACCTTGTATACGACAATATTAATTGTCATTAGGCATAAAACAAACAATAATCATATTTGATCTACCATTTGATGGAACCATGGGCAGCAAATGGACTAAATTCAACATATCATCAGATATTTTAATTGTTCTTTCTCTGGTTACCAGAACCAAAGGTTGAATTTTTTTTCAAAGGATCAATAAGAAGACTCCATAATCCAGAAATAAACAGAACTAATTTTAGATAGGAAAAAAAATAAAATCTAGAGCCCAGTGCAAAGCTTTTACTCACCAGCTTCACAGCAACTTCTTTTCCAGTTTGTATATTTACTCCTGATTTAAATTGAAATCAACAAATAATTTCAACACGGCGCGGAAAAGAAACATAAGAAACCATTAATTTACAGTTAAAATTGGTAATGGGAATTACCCAAATAAAGCTCTCCAAAAGATCCACTTCCAATCTTTCTCCCCAGCTTAAATTTGCCTCCAATCACATTATCCATAATTTCCAAAAAGGAAAGAAAATAATAATAATAATAATTAATCTTGATTGGTTATACAGTTCACCATTCAACACCAAGAATGGCAAACTTCTTCCTCAACAATCAAAATCTCAAATTCAAAACAACGCCCTCAGATTCATTTAAATTTAATTACAGAGAATTATACAATAAAAAATTTCCATAAAAGCCCCAATCCTAAATCCTAATTTCTTATAGGCGTCTTATATTTTGGTGGATAAAAATCAATAACGATATTCAATCAAAGAATTAAAAGAAACCCAACAAAAAAAATCTACATATTGGCAAAGAAAAGGTCAAAAATCTTAGACAACGGGGACTGCAGAATTAGAAGTATAAAAACCCAGTTTCCGAGTTTTGATTCTTTTGAATTAACTAAAAAATTAATAAGAAATATTTATTTATCCATTGTACTCGTTCGGGTGTAACTATAAAGTCTCGAGAGATGGATATGAAGTGGAACCAGTAGTGAATTAGGACAATCTAAGCAAACGAAATCTGAGGAAAATTCTTGATATAAATTCTGGGAGGATCTGTGTAGGAAATTAGGGGGAGAGAGAAGGCCAGCAGGGTATAAAATTCGTGCCTTTAAGCATTCACTGGTGGTATGTGGTGGAAAAACATGTCTCAATAAGAAAAGTGGCTGAGCTTAAAAACTTTAATTATGGAGTAGGATAAATAGCACAAAACAAAACATTCGTAACCTTTTAATGTTATTATGCAAAATGTCTTTACGTTTTATTTTTTAATATTTTCATCTATATTTCACCTTTTTGTGCAAAAGGTTATTTTCAAACATTTTTCCAATAAAATGACGATTTTACTCAAATGAAACAGAAAGAAAAGAAAAGAAAAAAAATAAAATAAACAACTAATTGCAATCATAGTCCTAAATCTTTCAAAATAGTACAAATAAGTCATAAATTCTCCACCACCACCACTTTCACAACCCCACCAAGCCGCTACCAATAGATCCACATAGCTACCTTCTGACCACCACGCCCGCCGGACTCCACCACCATTAGCCTTACTTCACTCTCCCCAACATTCTCTCCCACGGTATTGGTCACAAAATTTGTCGAAAAAAGCCACATTTGCAGTGTAAAATACCAAATGCCGTATACAACCCTTCACGGCAACCCCACTTTCGAAGCCACCCACGGTCACGCACCACCACCGACGATTACCACTCATCTCGACGAACCTATACATGGTCTCACATCAATCAAACCTGCTTCAAATCATTCTACTGTAATTTAGACATTCGATAGTGACACGTCCATTTTGTCAAATTCTTCTCCTTCCATTCATGTATCTTACAACACTAAATCCACAAATTAGCATCAATCGAACCATAAACAAATCCAAACGACAATGAGTATGTATCTAATTGAACCAATTATCCCCTAACTGTTTCAATTTCTAGTCTAAAACTCTCTACGGGTGCGATGCACAGAGAGAACTGTCTAACCAAAATTGGTGGGTCCTAAGTGCTCCAATCTTCAAATTCGTGTGAGGGATGACGGCGGGGAAGTGAAGCGAGGTTGGTGGTGGTGGTGTCCGGTGGGCGTGCTAGCCGAAAGGTCATGTGAATCTCTAGGTGGCAGTTGGTAGGTTGTGAAAGTGGTGGTGGTGGAGAATTTATGATTTATTTGTAATTTTTTAAAAACTTAAGGACTATAGTTACAGTTGGTTATTTATCTTTATCTTTTTGTTTTATATGAGTAGGAGGGTAAAATCGTCTTTTATTGAAAAAATGGATAAAATGACATTTTGCTCAATAAAAGGTGAAATGTAGGTGTGAAAATATCAAAAATGAAAGGTAGTGACGTATTGCACAATGACATTGAAATGTATGGATGTTCTGTGCTATTTACCCCTTATGAGTATATAAGTGAATTTTGAAATAATTTCTTTTAGTAGCAGAAGTAGGATTGGATACCAGCAAGTCATTTTGCAAGTAAGAATTACTCCAATGATGACTTGGTAAAGGAAAATGTACCAAAAAATAAATAAATTCTAAAATCGATTTCCTAACACATCTAAAAGAGGCAGTCTTTTGACGTCACCGTCAACCAAAACGACGTCGTTTAATCCTAACACAAATTTAAACCGCCTCACTGACTGCTGGCTATTTTCCTATTTCCTCTGCAAAATCCATCATTTCATTCCAAAAAATCACAGAATTGACACCCACATCGCTCTCCCGCAAATTTTCTCTATCGTCGGAGACAAGTTTGTGTGACGGAGGCATCGTCTCTGTCAAAACACGGAGGCACGGTGCTTGTCTCCATGCGCAATGGATCCGTCAAACACGAAAACACCAGCTCTCCATATCTTTGATTGCAATCCAAGGCCACACCTAATTTTTGAAAACCCATATCTTTCCATCAATTTTTGAAAACCCATCTCTTCCTCTCTTTAATCTCCAGCCTCTCTTCATCTCTGCATCAAATTCTATAGTACAAGATATTTGATCTATTCATATGGCATCCAAAAGAATCAGAACAAACCTCCAGTTCATGCACCGTCTAGCCCGTCAAATGTGAGTATCTATTTCGCAATCTTCCTTACAATTTTGAATTTTATTTGTGACGGGTGTTCTGGATTAATTTGAATCTTTTCTTTGAAATTTGAATGTCTTTGCTTTCTAAATTGTGGGTCTATTCTAAGAGAAGTTTTTGATAATTTATAGTTTTTTGTTACTGCTGGAGCTTATTAAAGTGGTTTTCCTATTTGT
>CAIGRS010192252.1:0-16610 GCA_903798395.1 Fraxinus floribunda | reverse complement strand
CCGACAGTTTCTAAATTGCGGTTTCTGTTCGATTTCTTGTTTGGCTATCTTTGCTTACAGCCCTACATGGAGGTCCAGTACGATGAAGAATGTTGACATTATTATGTTCATTGCCGTCTTCATATGTGACTTTTAGAGATACTATTATCTATAGTCGGGATACTCTCACTATTGACAAGGTATATGATGCGATTTATTCTAAGGAGAAGATGAAGTAGTTGGTTGTCAGATATAAGGCCTAGACAGAGGGTCTTGTTTTTCATGAAAGGAAGATGGGTGGTCATTGAAATAGCAGAGTCAAGGATATTAACAGTGATAAAGTCTGTTGGTATTACAACAACAAGGGGCACAAGAAGATGGGTTGCTATGAATGGTGGAACATGAATAAGTTTGCTACTACAGATTAGAAGGGATAGCCAGGAAATTCTAGTCATGTCAGTCTTGTAGAAGAAGACTGTAGTGATGGAAATATTTTAATAATTTCTGACATAACTCTAAAGCTGATGAGGATTGGATTCTTGATACGGCTTGCACTTTTCATATGTGTTCTAATAGGGATTGTTTTTCTTCATATGAAACAATTATAAAGGGTTCTGTAGTGATGAGAAATAATAAGACTTGTAAAATAGCTAGTATTGGTAAGATCAGAATCAAGATGTTTGATGGATGGTCAGGACACTTGGTTTAGTGAGACTGTTCAAGGTTTAAACAAAAATTTTATCTTTTTGAGTACTCTTGATTCAAAGATGTACAGGTATACTGTTGGAGTTGGAGTTCTTAAAGTTAGTAAAGGTGATGGACTGTGTTCAAGGGGCGAAGAAAGTCCTGGTTTGGAAGGTTCAGCGGTTATCTTAGATACAGCTATAACTTATGATTTGATAAGCGGTAACTCGAATAGAGTTGGTTGTGATCGGGTTGCTGTGATGATTCGAGCAATAATATTGAAAAACTTGTCGTAGCTCAGGTAAAGCTAGTTAGGATCTTGTTGATCATGTTCCTCGTGGGGATAATTTGAGCATGTTTGGTAACTCGGGTAGAGTTGATAGTGAACCGGGACAATTCAAGCAGGTTTAGGACTAAGTAGTTTTGCTGGTAAGTAGTGCTTGAATTCTGTCACTATTACTGAGTATGCCTAGAAAGGGTATAGTGGAAGAGGTGGAGAATGACTTTGAAGAGTGAAGAATTAATTTCTTACTATGGAATTTGTGTCAATGTGGAATTTGTTATGTTGTGACTCGAAATCCATGTGATTTGAAAGTTTGATTCATGGAATAAGTTTAGATAATTTTTGTTTGAAAGTCGGGATTGATAATGGATCAAATTCTATCATGGATTGTGAGTTTGATTGGATAAATGACTTTTGAAATAATAAGGAAGCGTTTTTGAAGCATTGGGTCTAAGATAGGGCACCTAGGCATTAGGTCATCATACATAGGCACACAGCAACACAAAAGAGAGAAAATGGCTAGGGCTCCGCGGCACCTAAGGATTGTAACTCCAACGGCAGGTCAACGCCCCTGCACAGGCCAACGGTGCAGAGTGGGGGACCGTGACGTCACCTAGACGGGAGAAAGACTCCTAGCTGTTTTCTACTACGATTTCTTGTGCTCTACTTCATCCAGAACTTTGAAATTGAACTCCTATATATACTTCACGAGGTATAGGCTCTTTATAGACTAAAATAACAATAAGATCATTGTTATATACATTAGAAACATGAGAGAATTGTTTAGATTTAGATTGAGATTATAAAATCTTGTAAAACAATTTTTGTTTTTTGATATATTGAAATTCCCCTCCTCTGCCCGTGGATTTCCCATATTTAGGTTCCACTTAAATCTTGTATTCTTCTGTGATACATTATTTTCATATTTCTCATATTATTCTTGTCTTTTTTGTTCGATTTTCAATGCATTAAGTTTAATATCACAAATTTCTCATAAATAAAAATGATTAAACAAGGCTCAGAATGGCTACAAGAGGCCATTCATAATTTTTCCCACAGCATAGCACTATACAATATCTCACCTTTCCTGTTTCTTTTTACTAGAAAAAAATTATTTGCTTAAAACCTTTTAAATCATTTTGTGAGCTCGACCATGTTTTTGCTTCTTTAACCCTTTCCTCCTAATCCAAACTTGGAATCCTTAAATTCACCATTATTCCAATTTTTATCCAATCATTTCTTCCCCTTTCCGTCAACCTGTTTTACCTTTCCTCCAGAGGAGCCACCCCATGCCTCTTCTTTATTTGATTCCTCAAATGCTTTTCCATTTTCAAATTCCAAATCAAAGTCGTCATCTTTATTTCCCCCTACAAATCCACTATGATGCTTCGGTCGCCCAATATAAGTAAAACAATCAATGCCTCCATTGCAAAAAAATTCCAACTCAAATTTAGCCACTATTTATGGTAGATGAAAATCAAATCTTCAGTAAATTTTAATAAAAGTTGATGAAATTTATGATTAAAAAAGTGTGAGTCCTACGTGTGGTTAAAATTAATTGTTGACTTTGACTTAAAATTTTATTCAAGTTTTAATCTAGACAAAACAGGAGCTTAATTTCTATCCAACCTGACCCTAATAATTAAAAAATATTAAACATTAATTTATAAAAACAAAAAAAAAATCTTAAAATTCAATTCAATCGCCTATGACATTTATGCAGTGCGGATCTCGTTTTCGCCACTGCCCACCTTCGTCACTCCCATCGACATCCTGACCACTGCTCTACTGCCATTATTCTCCGGTGCTTCTATTGTCAACAACATTGGACATCGTCCCGAAAATAAAACAACCACCAATGTGGAAGACAATGATTGTAACTGGGAGAGATAATTGAAAGACGGATATTCTGGAAATCCTCTGTATGAATAGCTACTGTCGATCCACGTGGCGTGCCTATGAATAGTGATGCCATGAAGAAATGTTGCTTCAGATATTATTGAAAATGCAACACAACAAAGAGACGTAGAATCAGTAAACGAAAATATGAATGAAGTTATATATCTATGATATTTCGAAAGAGGAAGATGATACATTGAATGGATATATTCGGATGAAGATGCGAAATCTCTAAATTGCAAAAATTATAATGATATTGGTAAATAAAATATGTTTTATATGTATTTATGTTTTGTATGCTTTTTATATTGATGATGGAGTTGATAAGAGATTGAGAATTATGATGAAGTTATCTATGATATTTCGGAAGTGGAAGATGACACATTGAATGAATATTCCGGAGAAGATCATGTGAAATCTCTAAATAATAAAGATGATAATAATATTAGTAAATAAAATATGTTTTTATATGTATTTAATTATTTTATATGCATTTATGTTTTATATGCATTGTGTATTGATGATGCATTTACTATCTACTGAAGTTGATTAGAGATTGAGAATTACTGTGACACTTTCTTCACAAGATTTGACATTATAATTTTTAGACAATAATATGAATTTTTATATATTTTGGATTCTTTTATATTTGATTAAATATTGTATGTTGAAGCTCTCTTTTTATTAATCCATATGTTATTTTTAATGAATAAGTTACATTTTCAAATAATATGTATAATTAATAACAATTCTACTACAATGCAAGAAATTGAAATTTATCGTTGTTGAAAGTATTATGCAACGAATATCCAAATGATCACAAAATAATAATTGTAACAACTTTATAAGTGAAATAAAATATGCGACATAGATAAACAATGACAAATTAAATTAGACAACAACTATACAAGTTGCACAATTAGCCCTTGTTTTCTTATTTTTTTAATCAAACATTATTTATCAATCTACTATTTCAAAATGCATTATTTGCTAAAAATGGAACTCAAATAGGTGCTTAATGATGTGAGAATCCATGTGTTGTGAAGTAAATTTAACTACAAACACAACTTGTTACATAATAAATTATACTATAAATGTTGAATATCTTAAAATATATTATGCAATACATCAAACACATTATAATACAAATTTCACGAAAAACATGACTTGTTATAAAATGTATATTGCAACAAACACGAGTTGTTGTCGAGTAGAATATGTAACAAAAGTTATAGTTTTAGCCCCTGTTTGGTGGAGATTAAAATTAAATTTTTAGAAAAAATGATGCAATGTGTGGTTGAAAAGTTATGGGCCCTATGATTTAAAATAAAATATTGACTTTGACTTTAATAAAAGTCTAGATTTTAACTTCTATCAAACATGAGCTTAAAATAGTATTCACAACAAACATGTTTCTTGCAAAAATTTTATTGAAATAATCGTGCGACAAATTAACCTGTCGTCCTTTTAATTGTTCATGACATATATGCATTGCAATGACATTACAACAAATATCTTATTGTTATTTTGTACTTTCTGCGTCAAACAAATAATATTGTGAGTTTTTTAATAAGATGGATGATTAAAAGTTGTCGCATAATATATTACCTGACTCATATAGATCAATAATGCCCTTAACAAATATCTTGTTGTAATTATTTATGCAACATGATTTCTGACCTCTTCATTATTGCCTGTGACTAGTAATATGAAATGTGGCCTGTAAATTTGAATTGTGACTCTACAAAACAACATGTGACCTGTTAATATTGATCTATAACCCGTCTACATTAAAAGGTCACATGTGATTGATCTATAACCCGTCTATATTGATTTGTGACTTATAAAAAATGACTGTGACTTGTGAACGCAAACCTGTGACAGTGATCTGTGACCTTAACGATGAATTACTTAGCCACAGTTCTATACAATATGGTCACAAATCACTTAGCCCAGTGATCTGTGACCTTAACGACCTTAATTGATCTGTGACCCATCAATATTGATTTGTGACCTATACAAAATGACTGTGACTTGTGAACTCAAACCTGTGACTAGTGAACTGTGACTTAGTAACTCATTTATTCATTACAAATCGATCACAATGACAAATAAAGAATTTTATAGGTATTTATCGGTCACGAATAGAAAATTTTATAAGTCACGGATTATTCATCGATCATAAAATCAAAATTTTTATTGGTCACAACTCGATTACATCTTAATAAATTGTGAGCAGCATTAACAATTTTTAGGTCACATATTATACATCGATAACGAATTGAAAATTTTATGATCACAACTCATTTATTTTATTGGTGGCATTCTCAAATCAATTGGTCACGCATTATTTTTTGGTCACAAATCACATATTTTATAGGTCACAACTTATTAAAATAATAAGTAGAGTATTATTTTTTGGTCACAAGTCACGAATTCTACAAGTCACTAGATATATATACTTGATTTGAAGCACAACTGAACCAGGCATCCCATGAGGAGCCACCATGCCAGAGAAATCTATTCACACTGAAATTGGACTCTTCTTCTTCTTTCTCTTCTTCCTTCCCTTTATGTTTGGTTTCATTGAAATTTGATACTATAGCTTCTTCTACTTGCTTCTGAGGCAACATTTTCTCCTATTTCCTGAAAAAGAATATCAAATGTTGTACATGACTAAGGTAGTTTCAGTTTAGAGGTGCTTATGAAGGACAATGAATGAGACGAAAGATTAATACAAGAACCAAACACCACCCCCAAGAAATCGAAAGCCAAGAATTCCTCAAATCCAAATGCAAAAATACAACCCAATAACAACATAAGCAAAAAACAATATTCACTTTTAACAATACCTTGTTTTAAATTTTGATATCTTTTCCTTGAACCCAGATCTGAAATAAGCAAAAAAAAAAAACTCCCTTGATTGAACCAAGTACACTTTTGGGACCCCCTCTTTCTTTTTTCACAGTCCAATGTGAAATTTAAGCAAGAATAGATATGTAAACAGAGTGTCAGTTTTAAGGTATCTCCAACTCTCAAAGAATGAACTAATAAGCTCAGTTAAATGCCTGCAAAAGCCAAAATGTTAATGGATTCAGAGTTTAAGGTAGTGCAAAACTCTCTCTCTCTATATATATATATAGGAGATAAAGAGTAGAAAAATATCTTTGTTATACAATCTAGTAACGAAGGAGGACAGATCTGCGTTGGTCGCCGCTTCAAGCTCCAGCATCGCTGGTGAGTGGAAAGAGATAAGACAGAGACGGGAGGAGAGAAATAAGGCCGGTGAGGGGAAAGAGAGAAGACAGAGACGGGAGGAGAGAAATAGATGAGGGTAGAGAGAGAGAGAGAGAGAGATAGAAATGAATTTAGGGTTTGATTTAGGATGAAAATTTTATAATTAATATTTAATTAAATATGAATATATAATATATATAACTATAATGTATCTGTTTTTTAAAAATTAAAATTTCAAATATGATTTTAAAATATAGATCTTCAAAAGTAGGGAATGATGTAATTTCCACTTATATGTTTTTCGAACTTATAAAGAATGAACTCTTGTTATGAATTAGCCTCGTTTTAAATGTAACAAGTTTTCGAAGATGTTAACGCATCTTTACATTGATGAAAGAAAGCTATTCATACATGGGTACAAGGGGAATAACCCTTCATACATATGTATTGAAAAAAAATATCAAGAACATTCTTTTTAGTTTTTCCTATCTCTTTTTCTAATGAAAAATATATTAGCTACTAGTAGATTTCGTCTTTTGTCCAAAACTTACTTGTGATTTTCTGACACAATTATACATTTAGGAAAACATATTTACAGTTTTCTCTGTCATATCAACGGTAAGAAGTTTTCATTCTGCCCACTAGGAATAAAAGATCAACTTCAAAACTAAGAGAAAAGTTTAAAAATTAAAAATTTAAGATTTTTTTAATTTTTTTTATGTAAACTAATTAATTAAACATATATTTTATTAATTAAATATATTAAGGTCACAAATTATTTCTTAGTTACAATAAAAAAATTTATAGGTCACAAATTATTTCACAATCACAAATTAAAAAATTTATAGGGTACATGTTATTCATCGATCACAAATTTATCAAAAGGTTACATATTATTCGTTGGTCACAAATCACAAGTTTTATAAGTCACAACTTATTTTATGGTCACAAAATATCTAATTAATTAGTCACAATTTAATTTTCGACAACAAATTATCAAATTGTTGGTCACAACTTAGCAATATTTAGGTCACCATTATTTATTAGTCGCAAAATTATCTATTTCATTGGCAACATATTATTTATTAGTCACACATTAACCAATTTATTGATTTCAATCAACCAAATAATTTGTGACCACTATCGTTGTCACCGTCACAATCGTCTTCGCTGCCACAACCACCACCACCACCACCATCAACGCCACATCACCAAATCGCCATTTTTTTACCATAACCACCATCACAACATCATCAAAACTGTCACTTAGCCACCACAAACAGCACTACCAACAAATCAGATCCAAAAACGCCAGACCCCGCAACCAAAACCAAAACCACAACCACCATCACCTTATCCCCATTGTCGCCGCCTCTGTCATCGTCGCTATCGCCACCACCACAACAACCATTTCCAACATACACTCCTTCACATACCTATTAACAAGAAAACCAT
Source organism: Fraxinus floribunda (assembly GCA_903798395.1). Lineage (NCBI taxonomy): Eukaryota > Viridiplantae > Streptophyta > Magnoliopsida > Lamiales > Oleaceae > Fraxinus > Fraxinus floribunda. The sequence continues at coordinate 9,073 of CAIGRS010192252.1, read as the reverse complement.
CACGGTACTAACACATCACCGCCACCGCCAGACTGGAACCAACCACTGTACATCGTTGTCGCCAAATTCACCACCACCTATACCAACCACCTGTAGCACCACCGAACTATAGCAACGACGAATGAAACCGCTTTGCGACGTTCACATCGTCGCGTTGTGACGATACGTCGCAAAAATGACGATGCCGCTTCACATTGCTACACTGCGACTCATCGCGCAACAGTGACTTCACATCAAGCGGGGTTGTTGCAATGGCATCCTGCCTGCGACAGCTATCTAAGCGTAGAGAGACGGGTGGTGAAGAGAGAATGGAGATGAGATGAGATGAGAGAGAATGATTTTAGAGTTTGAATGGGATAGATAGGGTAGGAGTGTGTATATAAATTAATATATGATTTTCATATGATGAAACCTTTACCATGATTTTAGAATATTGATCTTTAAAAGTGAGATGGGGTGTAATTTTCACATTTTATAAGTACTAATGTGTGTGTGTGTGTGGATCATTCGGATCAAAGCCCATTTCCCACATGGATAATACGGGCTAAAATAAGCCGAATTGGACCATGAGCCCAACCCTATTATTGGGCTGGTTATTTAAAAACAGCACAAAACATATTTTAATATATTTAATTTAACCAGTCTGTAATTAAATAAAATTACAAAAGAGATTTAAATATTATCTTGAAAATACTATGCCATTAATTAAATAACATTTAAAATTATATATAAGTTTACAAACGATTTTTGTTATTATTATTATTATTTAAGTTTGGAGCAAACGATATCACCAGAGGAAAAGTAACAAAATTAGGTAGAAATCCAGCAATATAAAATCAAGAAAAAAAAGCCTAACTTGATACATTAACCATAATTCAGTGTCTTAAGATATATTAGTTGACTTGTAGCCATCGTGTAAACTACTCTTTCCAAAAGTGGTCAAAATCCTTTATTTTTATTGGAACCATTTGACAAAATCTCATTTTTAATTATTAGTTTAAGAAACCTTTTTTTTGCATAATTAAAATTATTCACGGGACATATGGGGACCAATTAGGAAAACTCACCGATCCATATCCGTCAATGACCCAATCTAATAGTTTAAAATTAGGTATTAATAGGCTTGTTGACGGTTTGATGATTTGCAGAATATTGTAAACCAAATCTTTTTACCTAGGGATGCTTCTTTATCATAGTGGTTAGATTCGATCAGGACGCTGACTCGGATAATACAGTGGATCAATGGGTTAGTAGTTCAACCGATGAATAGTGATCTGGTGGTTCAACCAGCGGGTCATTACATAAAAAAACCTATAAAAAATATATAGTATAAATTTTTTAGGGGCAAAATTAAAATTTTTAGAGTGTGTTGGAACCACATTATTTTGAAAGAATGTATTCTGAAATAGTAGATTGATGGAGAATATGGTTGAGAAAAAAAGAAAAGTTATGGATGTGATAGAAAATATTATTTTATTGAAAAATGTGTGGTTAAAAATGAATAGAAGAATGATAATGAAATTTTTAATGTGTACCAAACATGGACTTTCACTGATTATTTATGTTTATAAAATAAAGTAAAATGTTGAACCAAAGTTTTTTAAAATAGTATTTTTATAAAACTATAAATGATTCATTAATTAGATATAAATTATTGCACACAAGTAATATTAAAGTGTTTTGTGTTCAAGTGGTGAGGAACCTATTATTTTTCTTAGTTGTCCAATGTTCAATTCTCTTGAACCCAAAAATTTTGTAAATAACTTCAAAATTCAATCAAATCGATCAACTTGGTCAGGTCCAGACCAAGTAAATCATCGATTCAGGAATGGGAAGAAAGACAGGGTGGGGTGGGATTACCCTACTTGTTCAGGAATTTTGTACAACAAATATTGGATTGGCAACACCTCATGATTGGCTAATGGTGGGGGAGATATTGTCCAAGTTCATGTTATGTGGCAAGAAATTCCAATTCAAGTTGGTTCAGTGAGAACAACAAAAGTCTTCGAATGGAATGGTCTTTTCATTCAGTTTGTTCGACACTAGGGAAAACACAACTTCTATTTTAAGATTGAAAGACTGCAAAAGACACCTAAGATTAGAGCATGTCATTAAAGAAGCAGGTTGGATGGTCGTGCTTCAACTGTGTCCCGACAACTACTCTCTAGTGCATACATGGCCTTGTACTTATTATACCGTGCAAAATATTAACTACTACATTTTCATTATCTCTGTTACAATTTATTTACATTAAAAGTGATTTTCCACTCGTCTATCCTCTATTAACAATTCGTACATTTAGAGAGGGAAAAAAAGGATTTCGTAACGAGTATTTCTTCAACTCACCGTTAATTATTATTAGACTTAAAGACATCGATCCAACACAAAAGATGGTGTTCGTCCACAAAAATTTGGGCAAATCAATGGAGAAAACAAAATAAAAGAGTAGGTCCAACTTACCTCTCAACTCCATTAGTGCACTTCATCCAACCAAAACAAATAGCATCCTCGACAAAACTCCTCTATAATTTGTTGAATACTCAATCTTATTCTAGTTAAAAAAAATGTGCACAATACATAGTTTTTTAATTTATAGGTTGAAAAAAGTTTCACGATTATCTCCAAACTAATCAATGATCTTTTTATGTGAATCATCTTAAAGATTGACAAGAATTATCCAAATGCAAAATTGGGCTAAAGACAAGAAAATGTTTGAATTAATATTTTTGGTAAATGTCAATTACGTTTCTAATGCCATAATTAACATTTTTTTATGACTCGAGTGTCCAAGTTTCGTCAGACTAATTCTGAGGAGTGGCGGCCTTCCCCTTGATTCGCCACCCGGATTAATCCAAATGCGATCACACCTTATACACACTTGGGTTAGACATTCGACGGTTCTCCTCTCTGTGGACCTTTGTCTTCCAATATAAATGTTGCCTTCCAGCGTCACGAGGATTCGAACTTTCGATGCTCCGTAAAGAACTCTCCTACTTTACCGCTGTGCCATGCTCATGGTGGGCACCGTAATTAACATTTTTGAACTAGTATTAGGTGATAGTAGGAGAAGTCATAAACCATGACATGTCAAGTTTAAATGGTCATGATTTTTGTAAAATCAAACGTTCCACTATTACAAAAAGACAAGTAGAAAATCCAAGGAGTGGATGAGTATGACCTAATTCTCTCTAGCACAAAGAATTTGACCTTGGTGTCAACCACAATGTTTTAAGAAAATGAATCAAGCTCAAAAAATAATTAAAAAAAAAAAAGTCAATTATCAAAAGATATATGTTAAGTCGAAGTGGGATTAAAACGATGCTAAAAAATTTAAATAAAGTTAACTTTTTCTCCTCCTTCTTTTCTTTTTTAAAATAGAATTTAGAAAACTGATAAATTTAAGTATAGTTAACAAATTATCGAGTAGACAGACTGATTCTTTGAATTTTATATCGAGTTTTAAATTTTGACTTTTGTTAATCTAGTTTTATTCGTGCGAACTTGAGGTCCAGTGTGATTCTTGTAACGTCGGTGAACCTTGGCTTAACCGGAAATCAAAACAAGCATACCGTATAATCTCAATAAATCTACAAGTAGTGTCTAGTTAATACTATTTCTAAACCTATCGAAAAAAAAATATAAAAATATATTAAATTCTTTGTATTTTGAAACGAGTCTTAACTCTTAATAGTATTGGGATATATAGAAAATCAATTATGGTGTGCGTTAATTACATTTTACACAAGTCAAATGCAGCAATTTACGGGATGAAATAATGGCTGACCTAAGGCCACCACCAACCTCCATTTCCAAGGAAAATGTGAACGTGACCTAACTTACTTTTGAAATATTTGACACACACAAGTCAAGGCCAAGTAGCCTTTTTTGTTCTTTTTCTTCAATTTTCTTTTAAGTTGACCTATGTACATATTTTTATTCACGTCTTAGAATTCTCGTGCACTTCAAGTTTAAGATTCACATACCATATGAGTCCAAATACAAAGAATTTTACTTGTTGACGTTAAATATTATTGAGATTCCTATAGCAATGCAAATTATATTTGACCTAACGCATAAAAATCGTTGAAATTTTTTACATGCCAATTTTCGACCAAATGATGTGTTCGTCATTTTCTTCAACAACTTTTTCGTTACCTTTCATCATCTGGTTAAAAAAAAAAAAAAAAATAGCTCGAGAATTAGTGGGATTAAAACCTTATTGCAAAAGTTGGTAGTGAACTAAGTAAAATTGAAAACTGGCATGGCATGATGGTTAAATAAAAGTAAGCTAGATGACTCTTTTGAAACAAACTGAATTTCAATGACTAACATGACACAAACTTATAAGTTGGTAATGTTCGAGGGAAATTTGCTATTATCTTTGACAATTGAATAATTGGCAAACCTTTTCAAGCTTACAAGTTATTTAAACATCCTATTGACTCCAATATTCCATAACCCACACTTTTATCCATACATTCCTTATGATCACCTATAATTTACAAAAAGCTTGTATCTATTGATCTGCTTCTCGAGAAGTGAGCTTAATATGGTAGCATTGCCCTTTGTAAAGATGAAGACATATAAGTTCATCGATCTAAACAATTGTCCATGTACTAATAAAAGATCTGACAGCTATAGTAGCCCTACTTCTTTATGCGGAACTTCAGACTGAGGAGTTGATTCTCAAGAAGAGAGAAGCGGTGAAGGTCCTTCCAGACCGCCCGGATCCCACGAGTGAACCGAAAGTTGGATTTAGATTCAACGTCACCCGATATTTATGCCAAAACTAATCAATCTTATTTTACTGTTCAATATGTTCTTTGGCCTGCCTAATCTACCAACCATCATATCATATAAAGGTGAACCAGATTCCAGAGTTTAATTCACCTGTTCGTATGTGCCCTCCACATATTGTCTCTATATATGTACACATACGCACACACCACGAAGAATAGATTCACTTCCTATGAACCAAAGTCACAAAGAGCACAAGACATCTCTAAAAGCAAAAGGCGGAAAAAAACAAGACTGTTGGGAATTATAAAGGAAAGTTATTTGGGAACTTGAATAACAAGTGGCCATGGCTGAAGAATTAATCCAGGGTGGCGTTTGTGGCTGAAGCTGGTGGAATCCGGCAAGAAGTTTATTCGGTTCTTCGCCCTGTTCATCCGCCATCAACGACATGGGAAGCTTTGGATGGCCAAATGATGAAGTGGTGAATGATTTGAAGAAAACATGGTCCAGTGATGATTCTAATTCTGATTCTGATGGACAAAAGTCTCAGCAGCCAGTTATTAATTCAACCCTACAAATGATGGAAAACAGTTTTTCATCATCCACGATGACTGATATTTGGAATCAAGATTTTCTGTAAGAATTATCTGTTTTGATTATTTGTTGATCTAAGTGATTCTTGAACATATGTGCTGCTGATTCGTTTATCTGTATCGTCTAAAAACTTATCAGAGCCAACAAAGATACAGCATAAGCTTTTAGACGAGGGGTTTTAACATAATCAACAAGCATGATTATCCAAATAATCAGTGCCAGGAAAAAGTTGCTTGCTCCATACAGATTTTCATGATAATAATATTAAAAAGTTAGGTCTAGTTGATTTAAGAAATTCATTTTTTATTGCCATCTTGCAGCCAAGAAAATGGAATATCTGAGGGAAATTATTCTCGCACAAAGCAAGTAAACCAGAATTCAGGCATGAATTATCTGCAACAAAATGGAATTGACAGTTCACAGATTAATCAAATGGATTGGAACTTAAAGAATTTCTCCACTGCTGCCCAAAATTCCTCCTTTCCATTGAATTCAGCTTCTGATAGCTACACTTCATCATTTTTGCATACTTTATTTGATACATATTCTGATCAACCTCAAAAATCTTTATCAGATAGTACTCCCTCAATGAACTTTTCATCGGCCGTCAATTACCCGGTGAAGTCAAATGAATTTTCGATTTCTTTGCCTAAACAACAACCTGTTAGTCATTTACAGTTCTCAAACAACTCACCCTTTGCGGGTGCCCTCAACAACAGTCGACCAATCCTTTTCCATCCGACACAAGCCCAGTTCTCGTCAAACCTTAACCCATTGGGCTCGGAAGCAAAGAAAACTAGCACTGAACCAGCATTCAAGCGTTCCCGAATCGAAACACCGTCACCATTACCAACCTTTAAGGTACAATATGTCTTATCAATCTTTTGAATAAAGAGAGCTGTAATTTATACATTTTTGTTATTAATTTTTGCAAAAGATTAATAATTTTTTAGCTTTTATCAGGTCAGAAAAGAGAAGTTGGGGGACCGAATAACTGCCCTCCAGCAGTTGGTTTCACCTTTTGGAAAGGTAAAAATTTAGATTTTTTTTCTCAGCTTTTTCCGCAAATTATGTATGCTTTTGTATGTGTTAATTGATTAATTTTGTTGTACTCTTCCAGACTGATACTGCATCGGTTCTCCAGGAAGCGATTGAATACATAAGATTTCTCCATAATCAAGTCAGTGTACGTTTCCTTATCCAAAAAAAAGTCGGTGTATGTTCTCCATTGAAACTAAATGAAAATCTACAAGGGCATGTTTGATAAGTCATTTTGTTTCCATTTTCCACTTTTGTCAATGTTTGATGGCACTCTTTTTTTTTCATAGAATTGGTTTTTTACCTTTGCCCCTTTTCTTGGTTTTGGTGGAATTCCAATTCCCACTTTTTAGGTGGTTTTTGGTTTTCCATTAGAAAAAATAAAATAATAATAATAATAATAATGAATTATCTCTTAAATTGACAATTTTCATGTAAATCAAAGCTAAACGAATCCAAACAAATTATATCCCTAATTGTAAGAAATTTTATCCCTTCAATTAACAATTTTCATGAAAAAATAAAGTCAAACGAACACCAAAAGATAGAAAATTTCAACATTTTTCAGATGAAAAATTATACAAATCAAACACAATTAACGACAATTCTCAGTAAAAACAAGTTTTAGGAAATTCCATTCCCTTCAATATGTTTTCTTTCCACCCAAATTTCATCTTTGAATCAAATGGACCCTAATACATGTATCACATCAAGTGATTATAATTTTTTGGATGGTTCTAACTTTACTCTAATTCAATTATTTCAATAATACCTTACTTTTCGTTTAATATGTATTTAAATTATTTAACATTTTAGTTACCGTCAATGTACATGTACATTTGACAAATTCATTTCACATGTGCGATTGTATGAATTTTCTATTATTAATTCTCAATTATTAACATTTACATTTCTTTAATTAATATTCATTTTCGGCGTTTCAGTATTATTAATTCTTATAAGTTAATTAGAATTTAACATTCAATAATGTATTTTATTATTCACGTCAATCTATGCTAATTAACATCCAATTTTACTTAATTGAAAAACAAATAAATGATTTAACATTCATTGTCACTTATATATTCTTTTATATGAATTCTAAATTAATTGATATTCACGCATATTCAAATATTACTTTTACAACATTTTATTTCGTTGCACGTTCAACGTTGACTAGTTTATAAAAATATAAGAAACTCATTACATATTTTTGAGTTTTGATGTAATTTTATTTTTTCAGGTATTAAGTACTTCTTATATGAAAAATGGATTTCCCGTTCGAGGTCAAAAGGTAAGACTTAAAGTGCACATTATAGTATATTAAACAAAATGTTAACTTATTTTTCTTCGATAATAATATAATCTTCTATACCAAACATGGCAAAAGAGACTATTTTTTATTATTTTCAGTCAGATTATAGAATCATCAGCAGGATTGGATCCATGTAGCTTAACTCTACTTATTGTACTGGATAGGATTAGATGCTACAATCTACAATATTTTTAGCTTCTTTTTCTTATTTAGTATTATCAATTACTGTATGGTTTACCTCACCAAACATGTCGTATATTGTATGCAGGTTGCTGATAAACTTAAGGATGAAGAAGGGCCGAAACAAGACCTAAAAAGCCGGGGACTTTGCCTGGTTCCAATGTTAAGTACCTTTCCGATGGCTGCAGAGACTGCATCTGATTTCTGGAACCCTACATTTGGAGGAACATTCCGTTAGAAAAGAATATTAAGTGAACTGAACTCGAAAAAATGTTAGAGCCATCGTTGCCTTCTGCAAAGATTGTGGAAAAGCAAGAAAAATGCAAACATAAAGGAAAGTTCAGGCAATTCTTGGCCATTATGTAGGTTAGAGAATAACAGTATAAGACTTGCACTAATAAATTTTCTCTTTGTATTGTATATAGTTATAAGTTATGTCACTTTTAGTGCCAAAAAAAAAAAGGTTAAATTTTGTTCATTATACAGTTGTATCGAATAATATGCCACTCATGCACATAAGTTCGGTTACCCGAACTCGTGAGTCTTTATAAAATCAACGAGTTTTTGAAGCGATACAGCATCTTTTGCACTTCCATTACAGCATAAACATAAGCATTTAAGGGTGGGGTTATTAAAAAGAGGAAAAGGTGTTGAATTTAACTGTGTTTTAAATTAGTTTAATAAATAAGGGGATATTATATACTTAATTATGGATTAAGCTAAATATTTTATGTGGGGCTGATCATGTACCTTTAATTGATGCAAAAGAATATGAAAACAAATCAAAGATTATAAATAAAGGCATTACTGTTGAATTCAATAATATAAGGTATGTGTGGAGGTTATTTGATTGACGAAACTTTAATTTGTTTAATGGTTTAAAATGTTGTAGTGGAACTTAGATAATGCTTTCATGCTTTTTAGAGTGAGATGGGGGTACGAATTTTGGTATCATATATATAAAAACTTGGGGAAATTACAGTATCAAACCTTTCATCTTTTTGCAGACATTGTCCAAGTCTTTCATTTGTGTTATCAGAGGTATCAAACCTTTAAAAATATCGCAGTTGAAATCCTGATGGATGAAATCCATCCATTTAACCGTTAATTGACCATTTTAAAAAAAATCTGACCTCTTTTGACAAATTTGTAAGGGGTAAAATAGTATTTTTATATTATTTTACATAAAATAATATTATAGTAATTAAA
>CAIGRS010192244.1:0-11882 GCA_903798395.1 Fraxinus floribunda | reverse complement strand
GGAGGTGGGTGGGTTATTTATATAAAATATATAAATATATATATGTGTATGTATAGGTCAAAAATCTGATTTTTGAAATGTGAAAGATGTTTTGTTATTTTTGAAATAGGGTAAACTTAAAGTAGGATTTATGAATTTTTCCCAAACCAATATCCCACTGCCAATACTAAAACTTTGGCCCAAATTAAACTCAAGCCCACTACACAGGCCCACCCCAGCCGTGACAATCATCTGCAACATCAACGATCTTACCAGTTACCGCCATCGATCATCTTAACTCCGGCATCTAAGTTCTAACTGCCCAAAACGCCCTAAGCTACCAGGCCTTCTGTCCTTGACACATTGCAACCCCACACCAGCTCTCGCCGCCGATACCCCGACAAACACATAAGACAGACCCACACATATTAGCCCACAATCCACATAAATAAATAACCAAAAACAATAAAAATCCAGTCGTCAACCATCTCTCTCCTCACTGCCTCCGCACAGTCATCACCGAAAACACCCACACCTTTCTAATCACGAGCCGACCACCAATACCCAACTGTACAGTCGTCAACTTGCAATTGCACCATCTGATATCATCCAGCAGAACACACAAACACCGACAGTTTTACTCCAAATCGCAAGTAGTATTACCTCCGATTGACAACATCATACGACCACCTCATCTGCCGCCCGTCGACTAATGAAAAAAAAAAAATGGCCGACATCTCTAGTCCAGCGTCTCAGTCTCTAGTTTGGTATTTTTGGATTTGGTTATGCAATGCGTTTTATTGTTTATTTAAGAAGTGTGATTTTTTTTAAAAAAGGAAAAAGAAAAGAAAAGCCAAAAAAGAGTTACAAAAAGAGAGAAAATCGTCTGATATTATATGCAAGTGACCTTTTTTTTGCTCCTGTTGATTGTGTTCACTTGGACAATTCAGTCACCGCTTTGCCATCGTAGCCGTGCCGATTTAACAATCATGACTAGAGCATTGTTTGACTTTTTGATTTTAAAGATGAGTTGCATTAGTGTTTGTTAGTTGGAGTCTAGTATTGGTACTTAATTAGAATGAGAGATCGTCCCCCTTGATCAAATCATATTCTTGGGAATAAGCTACAGTTTTCAATGCTATCAATCACGAAATTTCGATATTTGGTTCTTAAAAAAGGTCGTCTCGTCTGTCATGGCATGAGTTCAGTCACTTTGCCGATGATTGAGAGCTTGATTGCAGCCGTTCGTGATTTGTCCATTTGACATAGTCGAGTTTTTTCCCCCACCCCAGGAGAGTTGATTTGGGCTATCTTTATTTATACTTTGTTAGTTTTAATTGGGTTTGGCCTAAGCCCCTTCTTCTCTAGGTTTGCTTATTTTTCTCTATATGTCTTGTAATGCAAACTTGAAAGTTCAATTGATGAATGAATTGAAATGAATGTGCTTGTGGATCAAGTTTTCTTCCCTCTCCCCCTGATTTCACTCTTCCCCCTGTTTATTCTCTAGTTCCCCACCCTCTGTCCGGTTTCTCCAACTTTCTTGCTGCTTGCTTCTTCTTCTGCTTATCTTATGCTGCTTATAAATTCTATGTTGAAATCTCAATCCATCCTGCATCAAGTTTTATCCAAAACTCTTCCCGGTTTCCCCATATTATATGTAGGTACTTCTTTTATCATCAAAAGTTGATAGTCTATTTGATTTGATTTTATATATTAATATACATATATCTCCAAATAAATTAAACCTTCATGTTTATATATGTAACGCCCATAAAAAAAATAAAAAAAAATAAAATTCACTAATATTGGAGCGTTACCAAAATTTCAATTTCTTTGCAGAACGATCAAATAATATTTTTTAATAAAAAATATAATTGAAATAATCATAAATTTAAACTAAATATGAAATAATAACCACAAATTAAGCATCTGTTTGGGAGGCATTTGTATCTAGTTTTTTGAAGAAATCATGCCGTTATACAGTACCATGTCAGTGAAGATGAGGCCCACAATGTTTGACTAAAATGATTGAAATTACCAATGTGCCCCATTTAATTTAATTCACTCCTCTTTACAAAAGGGTTTTTTGGGCATAAAAGTGAATTTTGTGTTAGTAATTGATGCACAAAGGGTCCCATTAATATATCAATATTGCGGCTACAGCTCTTGCTTGCAACGGGCAAATTTTTACGAAAAATTGGTAGAAAGTGTGGAACAAACAGGCGCTAAATAATTGTTTTTGAACAAATTAAACTGACTAATAATTTAATGAAAAAACTAAACTTAATGTTTTATCTCTTTGAGTCCTCTTGGCAGTCGTATCATCATCACGCCACTGTTTCAATTGAACCGAACTAATCTGTAAAATTTTGTAAAAGTGAGTATTTAAAAATAAACCTAGTAAAATACGTACAGATTTCTTACATAATTATATACAATAAAATAACACTTCTCTTATGGAGTATATCGGTGATCAAGCGACACACCCATCTTAGGTCATCTTAAATTCCCGTAGGAATCTCATATTTCTTAATAAAGAACCCAAATGTCCACTAAGAATTCATGTGTAAATTACTGAATACAAAAGCATGGGAAACGAACCACTTGCACAAAAATATCTTACTTTGATTGATCAAACAAGTTTTTAATAAAAAAAAATATATATATACTTGAAATTTACAGTTGCTTTATATGAAGCTGCCGTGTAAAATTCTTTGGTGATGAATTGTGGGACAATTGCACACTATTTATAGTTGAAAAATATAGTGGTTTAGTCATGATACAATTGGGATGGAAAATCGTAGTTATCAAATTTGATAATAATTGAATTTTTAGTAAAACCGACCACGAGATGACATGCGTACATAATACCTATCACAACAAAAAGTTGATTCTAATCCCAATACATGATAGTGATGACAACTTTTGACTTTAAATAGAATTTTAATAAAAATTATCCAACATCCATTACTTAGATACATGTGGCTATCTCTTATCCAAATTCAGTTTGATTTGAAAATTAAATAAATTACAATTTTTATGAACTTCAATATCTTGAGATTAGTTTATCCGAATTAACTTTTTCTCAAGCCTAATTTACATAATTAATTACGAGCTATCCAACGAACCCCATATTGATATACTTTTCGTCGCTTTAACCATATCTAAATATTTAACCCAAAATTTGAAGTTCATACATATATCACTTTAGTCTTTCATAATAAAAATATGGCATGTAAAATAATTAAATTCTATTCTAAAATTTTCGGGCATCACAACATCCCTTTTATCAGGTTTTACATTATGCATCTTGAAGATAGGGCTCTCAAGTTTTCAGAAATAACACATCATGCTAGTGTGACCCAATGCCTTGGTTCAATTGGCGGCCATGTTTGGTATCTTGGAGTTGGAAAGCCATCTATTGTTGATCCAACTGAAATAAAGGGCACCACTGGTGCAGACGTGGTGCAATCTCACTGTGGGCACTTTTATGTTCCTCCGGCTGTTGATGACATACATGCTTTTAGAATTTCAGGACCAAAATTCTTGAAGCTGAATAGAGGTACATGGCATGCTGGGCCGTTGTTCAATGAAAAGACAATGGACTTTTACAATCTGGAACTTAGCAACACAAATGTGAGCATTTCTTTCCTTTTCCAATCCAGTATATTTAAATATGTTTTCAGTGCCATTGTGCATGTTTGTACCGTTGCTTAATTTGGTTATGAAATTTGAGAAAATTGTAAACATGATAAACCTTTGGTCGCTAGACCTTTTTGACTGAATCCTTTTCCAGCTTTTTTTTTTTTTTCCTTCCTGATACTACATCATATGATTGAGGAAGTGTCTTCACCGTGTCATTATATGGTGCTAAATCTGGAAATCCTGATATTTTCAATTCTCCTTATACCTTCCAATACTGTTTGAGCAGTTTGTTGAAAGACGATTGTACCATTGTTGACTTGACTTGCTTATGACTTCAACTGAAAATGTGGCATACTTTTGAATTTTGTTTTTGATCTCTATACAGAACTACTATCAGGTTATTTCTTTATGTTGTTTCTGGATAATTGCAATTAACATTCCTCCTTGTATGCAATCTACATGATTTAGGCCTTCCAAATATAATTAGAGTTTGGAAACTTTCAGTGCTTGTCAATTCGACGTATCCATTTCTTGCTGAAGTGATACGTAAAGGTGTGAAATAATAGTCCCATCATTTTAGGTTTCTTTCAAGAAAATAAATGGAAATACTAAAAAAAAATTGATATATTTGTGTATGAACTGAAACCCAAAACTGTAGTACGATGAGTGAATATGGACATCTGATTCGTTGTGTTATTTTCTTTTCAGAACTATAAAAGCAACAGAAATTGTGACGACCCAATTTTTTTTAAAGTTTGAATCATTACTAAACATTTCATTCAGTAATTAAATTAACATGTCAAACAACCCAACCCAACCCGAAAATTTTGATTCTACCAATAATAAATAAAAACATGTAAGGAACATATACAAATAAAATACGTTCCAAATAACAAGATCTACGTGATAAATAATCCAAAATAATGCTAAAAAAAATCCATAGTCCCATTACACCGGATTATTTATTTTGTTTCATAAATTCTGACACCACGACAACACTTCATCGCCCGCCAACCAACGATCTTTTCTAACCTGTGAAGAGTAGGGGAAAATTGGTGAGTACATAGGAATACTTAGTAGGACACGAAAATCATGGTGCAATCCCAAATAAAATATTTAGATCATGCATAAAAAAAAATCATACCGTCAATCATATTTTTAGAACACGATAAAAGCTCAATACATATCATATATTTGGTACCGAATAGTCATATCATATTTTTAGCTTTCATAAGTATAATAATTCATCAATATGAAAAAAAGTAAATTAAACGGGATAACATCAACTGCACCTCATTATCCTACCTCGATTGATAAAAATGATGGTTGAAAGAAAAGGCAAGAATTTCACAATTCCAAACCTTTAATTTCTACTTGCTGCCACAGTAATACGTATCTATGTTTTCTCTTTAAGGTAGATAATGGTTACTTCGTATGGTATTTAAAGTTGAAGGGGGAAAATAGACCTAAAAATTTACAAAATACACCCCCCTCTTCTCCTCTCAAAAGGTCTCAATCTCGGTAATCCATACAATTAAAAATCACCGGAGGAAGGCTCCCTTGGGATCAGGAGTATAAGGGGTGCTCGAACCCTGGTCAACTTGGGCATAACCCGCGGTTTACCTCCGCCAGTTACTGAGGGGCCGGTGGTCCAGGAAATTAGTCTGGCTAAGTTGGGANACAATTAAAAATCACCGGAGGAAGGCTCCCTTGGGATCAGGAGTATAAGGGGTGCTCGAACCCTGGTCAACTTGGGCATAACCCGCGGTTTACCTCCGCCAGTTACTGAGGGGCCGGTGGTCCAGGAAATTAGTCTGGCTAAGTTGGGATACCTGAGTACCAAAAAAAAAAAAAAATCACCGCCTTTCCCATCCATCAAACATGGTTGGCTATCATTACCAATTCCCAAAATCAAGGCAATTAAATAGTATTAAAATAAAACTAATTGACACATTTTCAACTGCAACTACACACGTGGCTGCCCCACAATTCTTTTTTTTTTTTTTTTTTTTAATACAAAAATCCTTATTTAATAAAAACCAATTAATAACTTACCAATAAACTTACTATACACGTGTCACCCTTATGTTCTAACTCATCAATTAACTTAATTAAATAACAATTTAAGACGATATCTTTCGACCTCGATAATTTGGACCTCACTTATCTGAATAATTTTTTCTCGAGCCTAATATGCATGATTAATTACGATCTATCCACCGAGTTCAATATCCATATACTTATCATTTATCCAAAAATATCTACATATTTGACCAATATAAAAATAAATTTAATATATATACACTTTTCTCCCTAGCTTTCCAAAACATTAAAAAACATATAGAATAACCCTAATTAATTCTATTCTATGAAAATTTTCGGGACTTAACAGGAATAGTTTAGGCAACATTGGAAATTCCAGTGATAGTAGCACGACCAATGCTGGGTGCTGGCAGTCATTCATAATTTCTAGATATGCTCATCTGTGGGGGTCTTCATGGTATAACATAAACACGTACAGAAATTACCCAATTTTAAAGTGTGTTCTGGGATCTCAAACAATGGCTTTTGAAAAAGACAACCTTTCTGAATAACCGTTGGTAATACAAAGCTCTACATCCCAATAAACATCCAAAAATATTGCTGCATCATCTGACTAGCAAGTTACTGAGGGCGATTCTAACTTTGAGTTGGTTTCTATTTTGGGTGGATAAGATTGGATTGAGTGAAATTGACACTGGCTCTGATCAAATAGTATAAAGAAGATTTCCAATAGTCAACTTGCCATTCTCTTGAAGTCTTTTACTGAATAAAGAATAATTTAAAATATAGTGTATACATACGTTCAAAAATGCCTTTTCCTTATTTTGGATTGGTGCAGGACTAAATAATGACCATTGAATAAGATTAAAGATTTTATATGCACTTAATTAGCCAAAAAACCTCTAAGAGGCTTATTAGTTATATGGTTTAATGGCTCAACATGCATGTGTTCATTTTGCTACATGGAAATGTCCCTAAATCATGGTGTAATTTTTCCTTGTGGCTTTATGTGCAGGTGGTAGATCATACAATCCACGACTTTGTTGAGAAGAATAAAGTGGTATTTCTGCTGGACGAGTAGAGAATTTCGTTGGCCTACTTGTAATTGTAAAAACCACACAAGGTTAGGAGAAAGACAATGCTGCCAGGAGGGGAACGGCAGTGGTTTGGTGGGTTTAACAGCCAGCAAATTATTCTTTGGTGCTGTGTAATGATGTATCAATGCTCTTTTGCTTTTGGAATGAAAATTTTACCATTGTTGAAGAAGATCAATAATCCCAACATCTTGGCATATTTATGAGCAGCTGATTGCTGTGTCCTTTTATCTCTTCTAAATGTTCGACTCCTGGATATTGAGTTATAACTACTGGACAGCCAAGGTTTACACCTCTAATTGCAACCACAAAAAATTCTAGAGATCGAGTGTTGGTCCTTCTCCCAGGCATTATGCTTTTGCCCAACGAACAAGACATGGAAGCAAGGAGAACTTGCAGAAAATTGTCACATCGAGTCAAAGGTTGCTTCTTATGCATGTAATCACGTCAGTCACTGCTTTTAGCCTACGATCTATTAGATGCTATATTGACACCAGAAACAATAAAGAAATAACTTGTGAACATCCAATAAGTTCGAACTGGCAGAAGATTGATAGAGTAGACATGGAACATTATTCAGAAAATTTATTTGAGCAAAGTCAAGATTCAGTACAAAATTCATCTGCACCAAATGAATTTTAGCTAATTGTACAAATGCCATGACAATGGTGCCAATAATCTGTATCAAGATAAGCCACCATACCCTGTAAACTCACTTGTCACCCTTGACTACGTTGCCACGAAATTCAATTCCTGCAATAAAGTTTAAAATGATTGATTGACAAAGAAAATGGAACAAGTAAGACAGTCATTTCAAAATATAATCACACCTTCCTTTACTAGTTAAAGATTAGCTATTTCTCCATATTTGTGACCCCAAAAATGCTTTCCGTCCTCTGAAGTGAATGCCTTTCACATTTATGTACACAGTGTAGCACAAATGCAAAAATGGGTATATAAGTCGCAGATTAACAGACATAACAAAGAGCTTTTGTGTGCACAATCATGAGCAAGATCAAAATTAAGAAAATAATGGACCAAAGTTTCAATCGGGTAGCTTGTTAGCTTCATAACAGATGTAAGCTAACGGTGCAGCCCTGCATCCCCACTGGCATTGGAAGTCTTGCCGACTTAATCATGTAATTGGGAAACAACTAACAAGCAATTCACACATCACGAGAAACGAGGAGCCTCTTTCCATCTGCCTTTTAAAAATATGGCTGTGACTGGAGGCCCATGGTAAATTACACAGTTGTTTTGACGAAAGTTTGCTCTTTAACATTGTTCCCACACGTTCCTCTCAAAAAGATAATGAATCTTTACGAAAATTAAATTCTTTTCTCCAAGCAGAAACTTTTATTTAGTGTTGAACCAGCCTCATACGTTTATGCTTGATGATCAAATAAAAGAATTATCTGATATAGCGAGAAGATGATAAATTACCAATTATCAAGACTGATAGACATCGGGAAGCTGGAGACCCACACTTGCAGCAGATTTTCCTAGTATTCTTTTCATCTCATCAGATCTATCCACTGCAATGTTGTACGAAAACAGTAGATCCTGCATGACCACCATGACACAAAATCAAATTTTGAAACATAACTAGCTTCCAGTATCAGAATTCAGAAAATGTTATGAGCAGTGTTTAACATTTTAAGTTCAGTAAAAATGATTATTCTAGAGAAATGTTTCCAAATCCGCATATTTCAAAACAAAGGATCACAATTAAACATTTGAAATCAAGTCAATTGATTCGAAAGTCAGTCCAAGAGACAGAAAATAGCAGTCGTCGTTTCTAAGAGACATAAGACAAAAGAATGAAATCCATACATATGTTTACATTGTGCATTAAATATTGTAGGTTGATTGGGCAGTATTTTCCCACAAAATCAAATGTGGAACACGTATGTGCAAGTACCAAGTATAATGAAAATATTAGGCACATATTGTGTGGACCCTTCTTGGAAAGCAGAAATCAATGGTGGAGCCAGGATTTTGCCTGAGTGGATGGCCCCGTGCACCACCCCAACCCACCCCATTCCATTAAAAACAATGTATCTCAGTCCATAATGTAGTATCTTTCCGAGGTCTTTAACAGTTCAGTTTGAACTTTGCATAAAAAAAGAAAAAAAATTGATGAATAACAAAAGTACTAAGAATTTAATATCTGCACAGCAGATAATTTTAAGAAACAAACATCAAACTTCCTTTAGTTTTCATTAGCCCGTTATACAAAAGAGGGAGACCAAAATATTTAAATAGGCACAAAACAGATGGTTCAAGATTACTGAAAAGGATGAATCTAGAGATCTCGAGAAAGGAAGAACCAGGTGGGAAGTCCAGTGTTGCAATGACTAAACTTTTCGGTCAAAGAAGAAAATATTCTGTGAATCAGAGAGACACGAAAAAATACAACAGAGGTAGTTCCTTTCCTAAAAGGTAACATTTTCTTCACAAGTAATAACCATAAGGTTGCATTAAAGCCAGTGGATTTGAACAATAATATGGTTATTGGTTACTAAAGAGAAGATAAGAGAGAAGCTGCAAACAATTAATTGTGGCAAGATATCATTGTGGAGGTAAGAATTATCTTGAAGAGCATTTCAGCATTCATGGACGATTCACAGGGGAATTTTAATTTACATGCTATTTTTCGTTCGTACACGTGTGCTTGGGTGGTTGGGGGAGTGCAAAATCCCATCCAGTTGCAAAGCTAGCTTCTTGCCACCACAGTAATCTAGAAACATTAACGCATGACCCAAAACTTCCCAGAGCAGTAGTTATGCATCAAAAAAGCACACAAAAAGTGTGCTTTAATTTAGAAATGTTACCAATCTCTAACACGCGTATGGATAGATAAATATTGTAGCAAAGAGATGAAAAGAAAACCAGTTAATGGAAGATAAAAGCATGAATCAATACAGCACGCAAGTGCATCAAATCTTGTATACCATATTCTAAAACTAGGGACATATTCTCTGGTAGCTGCATGTCTCAAACATACGAATAGGTACATATCAAAGTTGATCAGAAAGAGGCTTAGCCTGGCATATTTTCATGGAAATGATAATGCTAGAGCAGTAGTCATACTAATCAAGGAAGCAAATTAAGCAAGGGATGTATCAATAGGAACTCGATGATCCTATTTGGTCAGCTACCTTACCTTGATTTACAACTTCTGTTGCATAACTCTTTACCTTTATCTGAAAGAAAAGGGAGGATTACATCTCATTTGGTTCAAATTCATTCTGCTGACAGAAGTACTGTTTATAATCCTGTCAGAACAAGGATAGGCATTGCAGCATTGTTGGGTATTTTGATACCAAATAAACTTTGGGGGTCGATGATGAATAATCAGAAACGATACAAAATTCAATTAGTTTCATTGGAAACTTATAATCGAATGCACTTAAGTGCTATTGGATTGAAAATCACACTTGGTAGCCCAAGTTACAAAGAAGGACCAAGACCACTCAACGGGCTCGACCCATTACTTGACATATCATTATTACATATATATAGGTGTGTCCTTTGTGTTTTGACACAACACATGGCACTTCCTTGGCTATTCTTGATACCTCTCGGCTACGCCTCTTTCTCTTTGGTTTTGTACCTAGCAACTAGCTTGTGTCTTTCACCTTTGTGGATGCCTCCTTTGCTGCTCCTCCTGCCAGCTCTTTACCGGTGATTTATGAACTGATTTTGTACACCTGTTCGTGCATTTTACCCTCTGTTTGTTGTCCCGTTTCACCCCCTATTTTGCTGCCTCCATGTGCAAGTTCAGCCGGGTTTTGGGTGTCCTTCGTGGTCCATTTTGAGTGGGTAATCTTGGTCCAATTTGTGTGGTGTTGCTGTGTGGTTTTGGCTCTTGATCTAAGCCTCGATCCATTCACTTTTGGTGCCAATTATTTGGAGCTTTGATAGAGAAGTTTGATTCTTGATTTACTTTGATTATTTCCATTATCTATTGCATAGTTAACTTACTTTGTGTTTGCTGATTGATTGATAGAAGCGTTTTTACCACTACAAGCATAACATACAACACTATCCACCATACTATATGCTTGAAATTCTGGACATAGCTCGCTGAAACTACTTTATTAAATCTTATTTCTTAACATTTAAATAAAACCCAGATCTCCACAATCATCTATCAATTTTCGACAGATATAAAAATGCAGCATCAAGATGTTAAGAAGGCAAATCGATATCCCGAAAAAATTGTATAGTAGTACAATAATACCTTGTGGTGATGGACACTGTTGAGATAGACTGCGTAATCATAGGCAAGCTTCAATTTTTGTGGGTTCTCCGAATTGATATTATTCCTGAATTCTTGCTTGATGAAATCGGTGAAATGGGATTTATGCTCTTCTTTTCCTATGTGTTTCCTCACTGCTTTCAGAATGTCCCTGTACACCATCTTTCCTGATCTATTTAGGCCTTGAAATGATGAACCCATCTCTTCCTTGAGGTTTTCACAGAAATCTTGGTGTTCTGTTTCTACATTGAATCCCAAGATAGTAAAAGCTATCAAGATTTTCCCATTTCAATTTCTTCCCAAGTAATCAAAATAATACGTATAACAATAACAAAATTATAATACAAAATTTGAAATAGAAGCAAAAAGAAAGAGAAAAAAATTAGCTTACCTAGGTTCAGTGAGAAGAACCGAGGTTTACAAGATGGGGTAGTCTGGGAATGATGTTAGAAGATTGAGGTGATGGTGTGGAGGCGACTCTTGTTATGAATTAATGGAAGAACTGGGAACATCAGATAGATGAAAACCACTAATTACGCCATTAAATAAGAATCATCTCACAAGTGAAGTAGCCATAGTAGAATAATTAACACATTTTAAAAATCAAACCTCTTGCAGTTCCAAGTATTCGTTTAACAGTGTCCGATGTTTAACCTTTGCTCGTCAATGGCAAGGAAACAAGGAAAAGAAAGAGACTTTTAAATGAAAAATTACGGTGGCTGTGCAGGGTGGTGGAGGGATAGGGGCTGGCGGGTGCGAGGGAGGCGTAGAGATTGGGCTGGGTAGTTGTCTTGGGCTATTTACATTAGGCTAGTGCGTATTAGTAAGGAAAATTAGAGAAATTGTAAAAAATCAGG
>CAIGRS010192228.1:0-10582 GCA_903798395.1 Fraxinus floribunda | reverse complement strand
AGGTTGTACAATCCGTTTTGGATATTTTTTGCATTGATATATTCATGTTTTGTATGTATAGGTTACTGATTATTATATAGACCAGGTTATTGTAATCAGTATATAGTGAAAATATATTGAGATATTCTTTATCCTTTACCAGAAAACCTATCCTCTCGTTTTATTCTATCTAATTAGAACCAGAAGAATTTTGGAAGTTGTCCCTTTGTTTTGGTTTATAATCCGGTAGATATCCATGCAGCTTGTAGCACTTGTCAATGGAATGGCCATGGAAATTACAGTGAGTGCAAAATGGTCTTTCCTTCTTCTTACCATTTTTAGTATTCACAATCCTTGAGCTGTTGTTATGAGTTCTAGAATTACTAACTCCTATGTTGTTTTCATCTTTAAAGGCAAAGGCTATAGCTCAACTTGAATCAGATCCAGGGGTACTTATATTCCTTTGATGTTCCTCTTGAGATATCAAGGCAAACACTTTATTAATTGGAGGCATATGATCCATGAGTAAGATTTGTCCTTTGACTTGGGAGAATGAATCATGCAGTCCCATAAGAAATGGCAATATATACTCCATTTGGTAGGGATTGTTCAATTCTATCACACCACCACAAGTACAGTTCCCATAGATGCAGGTTGGTCAATAGTTACTTAATTCCTCCCAAATAGTCTTAAGTTTAGTGAAATAGACACTGACATTACTCTAATCTTGAACAAGATTCATCAACTCCCTACGTAATTGAAAAATATGTGGTCTATTTTTCTGTTTAAATCTGTCTTTAAGATCAGTTAAGATTTCATAGGCTTAACTATCATAGATCACACTAGTTAAAATTTCGTTCGATGTAGAGTTTAAAATCCAAGAGATGACTATATTATTATTTCAGACCAAGAATTAAGCATATTAGGATTGGTACTTTTAGGTTTGGTTATGGATCCATCAATAAATCCAAGTTTATTCTTTACTAATGAAGCAATGGTCATTGCATGGCCTCAGGAGGCATAGTTATTTCTCGAGAGTTACTGAGGAATTGGGATTAAACCGGATTAAAACTGGACTATCAGAGTGATGAAGGAAGTATGCACTTGAAGGTTCATCAATAGCTAATTTGTTTAAGGGTGACTTGCATCAAAATCATCAACGAATTGTGACGCCTCCATTTGAAGTGCAAACAAGAGGATTAGAACGGCTGAATCAGTCGGTTATGTGACGAAGAATTGAGTTGAATTAGTGAAGAAGAAGAGAGAAGAAGATGAATAAGAAGAATACAAAAAGCTCTTAGTTCTTATACCATGTTGATGCAGAAATGAAGAAACGAAGAACAAGAACAAGATTGGAAAAGAATCTTTTTTATTCCACTTTCTGAAAATCATATGTACAATTGCTATAAATAGCTTACAACTCGGAATTAGTTTCCAGCTAAGATTTAACTAACCAACAAAAATACAGCTGATAACAGAATGTAAACTAATTGTATACAAGAGCTAATAGACATCTAATCGTGATGGGTGTCGCTGTGAAATTTGTCTACTTATTTTGTTAGAGTTGCTAAACAATATTGATTCTAACTTGTAATGTCCAAAAGTTTGAGATGCTTAGGATTTGTTCTCTTTGTCGTTTTCTATTTTCGATTTTTCAAAACAATGAAAACGCGTTCTCTTTCTTATTTTCGAAAACGAGTTTTTGAAAACATATTTAAAATTTACAAAGAAAACACAAAACGACAATGTCATCATTTTCAACTATAACTTTGCCAAAATTTTCAAAACGCATTTTCTTTGTTTTCAATTACTATCACCCCCAACCACCACCTTGCCGCCTGCAAAACACCACCAACCGTCGCCGCCCCAACATCACCCCAACCACCACCACAGCTACAACATCACCCCAATTGACACCACAGTCACCAGAGCCACCACCACAAAAATCGCCACCACACAATACACCACCACCACACAACTGCCAGATCACCAACCACAGCCACCACCACCACCACAAATTTTCAATTTTCAACCATAAGTTCCACCCATAAAATCAGTTAGTTGTGGTTGAAATTAGGCTTGATCTATGGTTGGATTAGGTGCGCCAGAGGGAGAGGAATGTGACCCATGTGATCCGCGACTATGAGTTGAACGGACGTCACCAGAATCACAAATTTCTTCGGCTGCGCCAAATGGGATTGTTGCCCTCATTTCGATTAATTATTGTTTGGACTAAATTGATAGCTGTTTTTGAGTCGCCCAGGTGTGGGCTTACAGAGAGGAGGGAAGAAAAGAGAGAGACGAGTGAGAAATTCGAGAAAGTAAATGCATTTTGAGAATTTTTATTTTTCAAAACAATTTTTAAAAATGACAAAAACAACACGTTTTCAACAATTTCAAAATGGACACTCAAAACACAACATTAAAATGAATTCAAAACTAAAAACATAAAATTGAAACGCGAAAAGAAGCCCATTAATGATCAAAATTCAACATTTTAAATTTTAGTGAGCAATCCAAGATGCAAATCTAAATTTTAGTGATTATTAGGACAAATACTCATTTATTTTATTAATTTTTAATTATTTATGCCTTTGCACAATTTCGAGAGTTTTGGTCGAAAATAGGCAGAAAAACATTTTAAAGGCTCAATTAATGGCTCCCACTGCAGAAAACTGGAGAAAAGGGAGACAGTGCTTCGCAGAAGAATCGAAGGTTGAACAAATTCTCGACAATGGAAAGAGACTTCTTCGATGATGCTCCTTGCTCTTCTATCGCAGTTGGTTCTGTCATACGCATGGGCACTGTAAGTTCAGCTCTGTCTTCCCTCACACGCATTAATTAAGATTCGTTCATTTCACAAGATTTTGTTACCTAAACAGATGTTGAATTTCAATACAGGCTGGCGTAATTTGGGGTTCCTGTGTCGGTCCGTTTGATGCTACGAAACTGGGTAATTTCTTTGTTTATTTTATTATACGTTAATCGAGAGTGTTTAACTTTGAATCTCGTCTGGGCTGTCTATTAAGTTTTAATTCTCGTAGGTCTCACTGGTATCGCTCGTGCATCTTTCGTAGTAAGTTTCGTTCATTCCATTTCATTCAACTTCTGAAATTTGAATGGATCGTTGTGCAAGTTTGTCACTGTTTTACCTGTCTGATTTCATTTATCTGCTTTCTTCTATGAATACAGGCTAAGTTGGTTGGTCAATATGGGCTTAAGTGGGGTAAGTGATCATATGGATATTTTTTAAAGTTCCGATTGATCTTAACACGAAGTGTTTCTGAATAGTTGTTAATTGAGCCAATTTGGGTGCTTCAGTACTAGCCAATTTAATGCTTAAGCTAGAGAACTTTGAAGAATTCTTTAGCTCTAAAGGGAATTTTTCCTACAACTTGCTTGTGTATCAAAATGATTTTATGATAATTGAACAGTTCAACACAAAATAACTTTTATTTAAATGCAGTTGTACACTTTGTTACAGGGCATACACACACAACACTGTTCTCTTAATTTTATTAAGCACTTGAATCACTCTTACTTCACTACACTAGGACTCAACACAACCTTGCTCCACTCACTAAGTCTCTAATTCTTCTCATTCACACATTACATGCACAAATTTCATATTTATACAAGCTTACATCAGTGGAATTGCATTGTTCCCTATTTCTAGTACATTCCAAAATGGACATGGAAAGCAAAGCCTTGGAGCATTCCAGGTAGTATGGGAAAAATCCAGAAAAAAATAATAAAGGAGAAGAAAAGAGAGATAAGAAGGTAGAATAATCTTGAGGAAGGTTGGTGATGATATACAGCAATGACCCATTCGCTGCACCAAACTTGACTGCTAGTTGGCTTATTAGTGCCGTAATATCAAAACTTTGGATTTGGCATGTAGTCTAACGAGAAGATAACAAAATAGTTTTATAGTTCAAACTTTGAGAACTCGTCCTCATGGAAGCAATATATTTGCTGTGAATAGAACATGGAAATGGTAAACACGTGTAAAAATATTGATTACTGACAAGGGAACAGCGTAGATAGTGGTAGTTTTTTCTTTCCAAAATGGGAAAATGAGATAGTAGCTACAACTGGAGAGAACCAAAGGGTTTGTTTCCCGAATTAAAGTTGAAGATGCATTAGATGGTCCTATTTCTTTTCTCTTTTTTGTGGTGTAGCACTAGGTCTGAGGGTTCAAAGAGAGGTTAAAGGTGCTAGTGATAATTTCAGAACCTGTAAGCATTCTGTTTGTCCATCAAACTAGGAAGTGGACCTCTTCTACAACAAGGTTGATGGGTCTGGACTTGTGAGATGACAACACTGATTTGTTTTTGGGTGGGGTTGTAGCAGTGGTAGAGAGACATCTAGGTCATTATAGTTGTAATAACATGGAGAGAAAGAGGAAAGAGCAAGACTATATAACTTAAGCTCTAATACGAAATGGCTTTGAGAATGATTTAACGATCCAATTGCCATTTCCGAAGGTTTCACACATTGGCCCTTCCGTGCCCCCTCCCTCACCCACCTGTAGCGATCAGTCTTTTGCACATATCCCTATCCCTTACGACTATATGTTTCCCTCCTACAATTTTAGGGTTTGTGATTTTCCTGCTTATTCTTGAAAGGTTATCTAATGGGCAGAAACATGTCAAATTAAGGAATTGGGGTTCTTCTGGGTTGTGCAAGTTTGTTGGAGTTTTTTCTCGATATTTAGGCTTCAGTTTCAAAGTTAGGAAGCTTTCTATGGTTATTGGGTTGCTTGAGGTTGAGATTTGGAGACACTATACTTGGTCATTGCACACACATTTTACAGTCTCAATTCAACACTTGTAGTATTTAATATTATATTGGCAATTTATTTGTAATTGAGGTCCAAAATGCACGAAAGAGACCATTTTATTATATTGGGAAAAAATAAACAATTTTACTTGCATTTTATATTATGCAATGGAACATATCCTAAACATTTGACTTCATTTACAAGTATGCATTGTTCTTTCTGTTTTATGTCTTTTGTGATTTTATTTACTGTATCAAAGTGCTGAAGCATTTTATCAAAAATCATCAATTTATATATTAACAGACAATTTCACATTTTTACAGATGTTATAATCATGATCTCGAATTTATCAATCTGTGTTTATTTTCGTCTCATGGGATTCATTCTCTGATCTTAGGATTTTTTGCCGCAATTTTTTCTTTCACTCACTGTGGGATTCAAAGATATCGCGGAAAAAAAGATTGGGTTAGTGTATTTATCTTTAGTTTTCCAAGTTTTTGTTCATTAGAATTCTATTAACAGTAAGCGAAGACATTATTACAAATTACTTGCCTTTTTGTGCATCCCTGAATCCAATATTTTTAAGTCCACCTTGACTTTTTGTACTGTATGAGCAAGGGAATGGGCAAACAGAGCTATAGTTGACATTGTCTTTTTTCTGTTTTTAATTGAATAATGTGTACTATTCTTCTATATGTCATTACAAAGTGAGTTATTATCTGTGCATCAATTAGTCATTAGGTTTGGAACTTGCCTTACATCATAAAGCAAAATATAGTCTTACTTTTTTGGTTATCAATTTACGAGATAATTGAATTTGATTTTTTATGCATGCATGTCCAAAACAAAATATATAAATGCATTTACTTTTGGGTAAGAAACTAATCAATACATAGATGTGAAAATAGTCATTGGACTGCTAATATCCTTTGTAAAGACAAAGAATGCGTACACCATTTAATCAGTAGATTCTGATTTTTTCTCTACGAGTGTTTAATACCTCTTGTTTCAATTAGAAATTTCATTTCTTGAAGTTTCAGAGGTAATATAAAAATCGATCTTGGTATCCTAGTTCATATTTTCTACATCTCATAATGTCTAAGTCTGACCATGATATTTAACTATGATGACTTGATCATATTATTCAAAGCTCAGAGATTTTTGCATGGTTGTAATGTTAACAATACTAATTACCATAGCTTGTTTTTAGTGTTATCCTCTTAGGCGTTTAATATTAGTGAATAAGAATATAAGATGATCACAGGCCCAGATATTGAGAAAATGAATGTATACAGTATAACCACCCATTAATATTGAAATGTGGTGGTTATAGAATAACACTTAGTCCTTGTTTTGTCCTCATTATTTCTAAAACACATTTTTCTCTCTTATTTTCAACCACACATTTTTCAATAAAATAATATTACGCGTAAACCCAAAACTTTTCCTTATTTTTTAACCACACATTTTGTCAAAATACTATTCCAAAATGCATTTGGGCAAAAAATGGGGCTCAAACAGGCTCTTAATATTTGTTCCTAAGGTAGATTACTGGGGCCTTATTGGTTCACTGTTGATAGTTTATTTTGTTTTTCTCCTACAGGTTAATACTTTCACTGCTGGCGTAGCTGCAGGGGCAGCTTTTGGTGCTGGAACCCGAAACTGGAAACAGGTTGCTGGTGTCACTAGTCTTGTTTGTACTTTGTATCATTTTGCTGATAACTCCAGATCCGTCTAATGCACCGCAGGATTGAACAAAGGTGACGTTCTATATAACTCCTCTAATGTTAATTCGTTTCAATTATATTTCAGAATAAGGTGTTCAAAGCTCTGAAGCTCTTTTATAGGACCTATG
The DNA here is from genome assembly GCA_903798395.1 of Fraxinus floribunda. Lineage (NCBI taxonomy): Eukaryota > Viridiplantae > Streptophyta > Magnoliopsida > Lamiales > Oleaceae > Fraxinus > Fraxinus floribunda. The sequence continues at coordinate 3,965 of CAIGRS010192228.1, read as the reverse complement.
ATTCCACTTGGAATTAATTTCTCATGGGAATCTACTATCTATTTGTGTGATAGGCTATATTTTGATATACGGATGTGAGAAATAGTGTGGAGGGTACAAGAAATTATTCCGCACTTCTTCACAACAGCCTAATATATAGCAGTGAGGGCCAGCAGGTTTATCACTTGGGTTTTGTTTATTTTTGCAGTAGTATTGTCCTCTTTTTCATTTTCTCATGTTTTGCTCCAATGAGGGGAAAAACTGAGAAAATAAAAATAGAAAAAAAAGGATTTACTGAAAATTAACTCGAGGAGGTGTCACGTGTGTATTGGGTAATTAGAAGCTGTGCAATTATTCAAATCCCAACCAACCATGTACGAGTCAAGGGTGCTGGAACCCTCACTCCACGGGATCATACACGCACATGATAATCACGGACGATTGAAATATATGGACTTGCATATCCATGTCGCATCTTTCCCATCATTTAATAATGTTGCAACTACTAATGTACTAGCAGACTCTTACTATACCATCAATTTTGTCACAAGTAACTACCTTCACCACTATTAATTTGTTACATGACACCTTTTTTGTTGACTCTTCCTCTTGTTTCGATGGAAAACAGAAGCAGATAGGAAGCTTATGTCGTGTGGAATCCAAAATATCAAGTCTTGTTTTTTCTGGATGATCATGAAGTGGCCCAACTGCCTGCATTTGATTAACAATATCAGGAGACTGAATTATACATTATATCAGCTGAATTGTCCATTCATGGACATGGACTGTCTGAGTCTTATCGTGAAGGATGATTTCATGTAGTTTCAGATTATGAAGTTTTTTTCTGAACTCATTTGAGCACTTCAGACCAGAAATTTTGGCGGTTTCTGTCATTGAGGAGATTGTGTAACTATAATGAGAAATTGAGGACGGATTTGCTCATATTTAAAGGCTAGTAATTAACTCACTACTGAGATAATAGGTTGAGGACAAATGGTGCAATATTTCCTCTTTTTCATTTTGATGAAATAATGGGAATGGGCATAAAATGTGGACTCGTATCAGAAAAATTAATGTGTAACTTTCAAGCAGTTGGACTGTAATTACATCTCGTGTCCTTTTGTCTGCCAGATTGAAAAATGGGTCTCAGAAAATTCAGTCATGCTATGCATATATCATTTCTTATATTATTATTTACATTGTGTCACGTGGCAACATATAATTAGACAATTTTAAAAAAAAAAAAAAAATTCACTTCCATTTTTTTAAAAAACAAGGGGATGTCGACAATTATGTAAGGGATGAAAATTTTATACCAAACAGGAGTTAAGAAGCTCACCTTTAATAATAGGAAGACTTTGCAAAAAGGACTTTGCTATGGGTACATAAATTTTTACATAATGATTCACATAATTATATGTGGTACATATCCAATTTTTAATTCAAATATCACATTTTCACATCAACTATCGGATGACTGTCACATCACATTATGTAATCATTTATGTACATAACTTATGTACAACAAGAATTATCCTTGCAAAATAGTTGGTTCAAAACGATATTTGAGATAATTCCTAGTACGTGACATCCTTAGCATCTTTAAACAATATTGATAGCATGTCAAGTCATGTCATTGGTATGAATATATTTCAATCTTGAGCAGTCCCCTATGCTTCTTGATTACTTTAGCATATCAAGTCACGTCATACGATTGTAAATATCAATCATGCTTGGTGTATAATATTATTGTTGAGAGCGTGCATTAAAATCACTTTTTCTTTTATAAATTTTAATAATAATTGATGAAATATGTCATTGAAGAGTTGAGGATTTTCATTAAATGTATGATTAAAATTAATTGTTCATTTTAACTTAAATTTTAATCGAATTTTTAAGCCATATGCTAAGAAGGGTACTACTACTTGTCAAGCTTTGTCAATTGAAGTCAACCATAATTTAATTGCACGTAGACAATCTGCGATTCTGCATTTAACACCACGCACATACAAATTAATGTATTAGTTGACGGTTATAAAGAATGCCAATATTAAGAGGGTGTTTGGTAGTAATTAAAATTAGATTTTTAGTGGATTGTGATAGGAGTTTTTGAAATGTGTGGTCGAAAAGTTGTGGGATCCATAAAAGATGTTAATATTGATTGTTTGACTTTGACTTAGATTAAAATCTGATTTTAATCTTGTACCAAATAGGCCCTAAAATTACACTTATTCTCGAATTACACATTTGTACAAGACTCGACTTGGATTACCTCGTAGAGTGACGTCTTCGAATATTGTTCTTTAGTTAAAGAACTATAAATCTTGGAGAGTATCTCTCTATAGCCTTTTGCCTATAATAACATCCGCCCTTTCCAATACTTCGGCATCCATCCAATGTTGGAAAATTCACAAGAGATGAAGTGTGAATCATCATCAAAGCAAAAACAAATAAAAGACAAGAAATGTAGAAATCAAAATAAAACATCAAAAGGATAAAATACTCGAAAAATAGAGGTTGAACATGTATATGATACATTATCCTAAAGTGATATTTTTCCCCTTTCATTCTTGAGGGTTGCTTATGGGAAATACCGACAATAGCTCAGAGGTTTAAACAAGTTTAAGATTAATCGCCAAGCAAAAATGAAGAACTTTTAAGAACAACGAACACTAAATTTCAAATTTTGCATTCAATTGTAATGTTAATCCTCTTTAGTTTCTATCAAATAAAATCTATTTATATAGATAGAAATGCATTTCGTCACGCTGATGCAAGAGAAGATGTCTTTCGTGAATGCTTGGTAGAATAATCGTACACCAAAGACTTTTGAGTTATAACTTACGTGCAATAACATAATAGGAAAGTTATAAAATACTTCTTGCACTTAGGGTGTATTTATCTTTTGCATACTATGTTTTGAAGATGCTACGTGTACTAAATGTAGGGGGCCGCCACATGTTGATTATGTACAAATAGATTTTTTCATTTACTTTTTACATACTACATTTTACTTAGCAAAAAAAAAAAAATTTCCTTTTGATTAGAAAAATTACTAATTTTTCATTATAAATAGGAAAATAGTTGAAGTTACTAATTAAAAAACAATTCAAACCATGTATATTACTAATTTATTAAAAGAATAAAAATTCGTCATTCGTTTGACTAGTTTATTACTAATCTTTTAAATTTAATTACTTGAAGCTTGTAAAGTTTTATTAAGTCTCTGTTTGGAGAAGTTAAACTATCCGATAAAAAATTAAATTAAAGTCGACAATTAACTTCAATCATAGATTTTGTGAGATCAACAATTATTAATTTTCAGTTACACATTTTATTAACATTTATCAAAATCTAATAAAAATATGATTTTTAGCTACACCGAATAGGAACTAAATGTTTTTTCTTTAAAATATAGTCTTATTTAGTATGAGGTTTATGAAATTTATGACCTTCAATTTCTTTATATTACATCTTTAAAAAAATAGAAAATAAATTAAAAACGCGTTAGAAAATATAGAAAACTTCATTGAATTTTTCAACGTTATTAATTGACAAATGGAAATTATTTGTTGCAATTTAAATTAATTTCTTATTAATTATTTTAAGTTGGAAGTTTTATCTTTATTGCATTTTTCAATTTAACATATATTGTTAAGTATAAAAAATTAAAATTAAATAAATGCCTTTCAATCAAGATATTTGAATCGATAGAAAATTAATTGGTGAAAAAATGGGTTAATTTCACAAACGGTCACTCAACTTATCTAAAAATTACAAAACGATCACTCAAGTTTAAAAATTGCAGAAATTGTCACTGAAATTTCATGCACTTTCACAAGCGGTCACTGAAATTTTAATTTATTTTACAAACAGTCATTGAAGAACTATTATGATTTTAATTCAAACTTAAAGGGCAAAAACACGTGGATATAGTAGTTTGACCACCTCAAGTGCAAAGTTCTTTTAAATAAGAATACACTATA